>JAUOBX010644487.1:0-14861 GCA_032360705.1 Eupentacta quinquesemita | reverse complement strand
AACAGTAACATTTCACTCGCCCGCGAGAGTTTTCAGTCGCATTTGGCGAGCGGGCGACTGCTTATTTCAACCCCTGGTATAGAGACTTCCTATACCTGCTAACTGCATGCAGCATAATTCTGCATGCAGCATTTGCATGTGGCTTCTCAGTCAGTAGTCACATCACAGTATAGCACTGTGATTGTATGCCACTGACGATCTATTATCAGTGGAGGTCATTTGAAGGTCGTCAAAGGTCAAATTTACGCGAAATTTTCAAGTTTGTCGGATTTGAACCTTCAACGAAACTTGGTGGATGGGGACTTCATTTTGTCCCGAAAAAGTGGAGGTCATTTCGAGGTCATTGGAGGTCAAATTTACACAATTTTTTTCAAGTTGGTCCAATTTGAATGAAACTCAGTGGATGGGACTACAGTTATTCCTGATGAAGGCACAGGTCATTTTGAGGTCAACCAAGGTCAACTTTGCATAATTTAGCAATTTCTACATTTGGTCTCAACAAAGGTGGTGGTCATCTTGGGGTCATCACCAGTGGTTAACTTCAAGCCCTCCATCGACTCACTCAACAAGACTAGGTCGTCAGCATACAGCATCTCACTGTACCCATGGCGCAATATATTATGAATCACATTTTATCTGGTCACTGGACACATTCGGCTGAACAAATCCAGCTTGACACTTCTAGCTTGAGAATAGGGGAAAAAGATGGTTTTATATGGAACAGATTTCAGAGGCAAGGAGATACCCAATCCCTAAGGCTAGCGTTTCCTGGCATTTATCGAGCTGTTGTCATAGATGGCCTACCCTGTATATAGCCCATTTCCCCCAGGGCTGGGAATGTGAACTCGCCATCCTGGTGAAATTATCGTGTTTGATGATGCCCAGATGCAGCCTGGTTTCAAGGGCACTGCCTCTAGGGAGTCGATTTTGAAAAATAATTCTTACATGCGCGGAGTGAAAACTATATTTTTGTATATATGTGTAGAAACCCCTCTAGATCAAACCCTGGCCACCCCTTGTTGGATTTGGAGTCCTGTTCAGCTGTTGGCAAAGGGATCTTAGCTGTATATATTTTCTATTTTACAGTTGGTCTTCGCTCAGTATTCACAATGCTGATGGAGCTGAAGAACGAGCAGAAAGCTATGCATAAACAGATGAGGAAATTTGGCATGTTGCTGACGGCAATCCGGGATGAGGGATTTAGACCTAACGCCTATGAGCCTCCAGAGGACATCAAATTGCCCGCTGAAAATGTGGAAGACTTGGACAAGTTAGAAGAGACCCTTGCTGTGAATGGAGACTTCGAGAGATATCTGGTAAGTTTAACAGAAATGTTAAGAGGCCCAGTCCTACACTTGATGGGACCGTCACCAAATGCTATATTATCTCCCTTGGATTTGGGATCGGATCTCGAAGCTCAATCAGCCTTTGAAATAAATGGAGACATCAATGTGATCAAAAACAAACGCCATCACTTGATACCGGGGTTACGGGGCCCATCCACAAAGAGTAGTTTTCGATAAAATTTCACCACCCAATCTTTCATATCTAGTGATCATTTGTCAAATTCACTGAATTGTCGCAGACGCCACATTTGTGTGTTTCACCATGTTCAAGTCAACTGGATATTTGATATTATGTCAATCAAATTGTACTGACAATCATTCCAAGCATGCCTTAATGAATTCATGGAACGCACAAAAGATTGGTGTTACCATTGGAAATGAGGAACTGACAGGGAATCTGAGAAAATGTTATGATATGTTTTGTGGAGAAGGGGTTCACTTATTCCCACTAAATTGTACAATTCATAACCTGATGAGAAACCATAGAACAACCGTTCATTCGCAAATCCAAGAATAATTTCGTTTCCAGTTTCCTGTGGGAGCAAAACCACTCAGTCCTGTTTAGGAAAATGGGCCTAACACCGGCTTATCATATCAGAACAGGTGTGGTAGAGGACCACATGCAATGAGCTGTGTATCAATTACTCGAGGTATATGGAATATAACTTCATGGATCTATTTCTTATGGGAGGTGCAGTACTATGAGCCTAAGGCACCAATAGCAGTTCATCAATCACTTTCGATTAGCCTTGGTTTCCAGGGGCACCTACAGACGGGGCAGCATAGCAGGTCACAACAGCACCCATGGCATGTGCCCAAAACCACCTGATTTACAAGAGTGAGGTCTTACACTCCCTGACCCCACTGACTTTTGGATCCGTCTTCTCTTGTTATCTTGCAGATCAACCATCTGTCCCTGATTGGGGGCTCAAATACGAAGGAATGTGTACGGTCCATGCTCTCGGCCATCTTCACCAATGATGTTGGAAGGATGGTTAACTGGATGGGGGGCGGACAGATGCAGAAGAGAGGCTTTCAAAGCATGAAGATACGGGACGTTCTACAGAGTGAGTTTGATACACATTGCAGTTCCGAAGTTCCTCTTTTGTTAAAAGGCAATTTTCAACTGTTTACCATGTGGAAAATGCAGAGGTGAACTTCCCGAACATTGTTGAGGAGACCAATTGCGAGTTGGGCATCCAACTTGCAGCTCGAGGGATTAGCCATACCTGGGTGAAACTTGTACATTTAACCTGAGTGCCATATGTTGCTGGGGGCATGGATTGTAAACAGAGGGGTTAGTCTGTAGCCCTGAAGTAACATAGATGAAAAATGTAATCCATGACAGTGACAACAGTGGCAGTAAAAATATGCAAATTGGGCAGTGGACCAGTTACTACCCAAACACAGTTCCAGCCCACATCAGTAGTCACATCTTCGTCACATGCCTTGGGAGGTCAGTGGAAGTGTGACTAAACATTTTTGGGATTGCAGCGGATTGTTTGAAACTTACACGGATGAAGAGAGCGTATTCCGTAAATCTAAAGTTCGATGTTCCAAACTCCAAAATGTTTACGTGTTTACAGATCAATTATACACGGTAATTGCTGATTTTCCGTTCCTCCATAGGTGGAGAAGGCAAGTCAGTTACTTTCTCCAAAGTCAATGAATATTTTCATCTATCTATTCTAAATATTCTTCAATATTTTGTGTCTTGTCATATAAATCTGATTCGACATGCCTGTGTGGCAGGATTTTGTAAATTCTGCATTGACTTGCACATGTATTTTTCTTGCCCTTTTGATGTTGCAAGAAATCTTTGGCCTCACATGACCCTAAAGTATATTTGCATGGTCGAACCTGATGTGAACGCACACTAATGACCCCACAAAATATTTTGTGCCAGATGAGAGCTTGTTTTGTCCAGTTTCAGATAAAACATGACTGGGGAAGGTTGGGTTCAGGAGCTATAATTTTCTTGAGAAAAAGATGACATTTTTCCTTCCTACCAAGGTTAACCACGCTAGGACGAAAAATAATGGCCATTATCACAAATTTCGCTGATCCAAATAGCAGGCCGACTAATTACACTAATATTAGTGGAACTGATAATCAGCCCACACTACTACAGTGTTAGCGCTAGGATTCGAAATTTGGGGGGGAATTTCCCCCCCCCCTTCTGAAATTTCTGGGGGGGATTTCAAATTTTTGAGGGGGATTTTTCAACAGTTGAGAGAGATTCTGGATCGCAAATCCTGGATTTCCTGATAAAAGTGAACTTCTCCGACATTAATTGATGTTGTACTAGTTCTATGCATTAGCAAATGACAGTTGGGCATCAGTAGTACTGTTTAGAGGCTGCTAAAATCATGCATGACCCCAAAAACGGGGAAGTAAAAAAAAAAAAATCCCCCCCAACCTTTTTCCCAATGCGGGATTAGCGCGAAAAGTGCGGGAATCCCGCAAATGCGCTGCTTAGCGCCAACACTGCACTACTAATCTGATCAGGAGCAAAGCCTGAAATTTGGGCAAATCTCATAGCTGCACTTGGCAGTGCTAGTGTTGTTGCTCTTATTCCTGCCTGGCTGTTTCATTCAGAATTCTCTTATGTTTTACATTTGAAAGGAGCGATCAGAAAGAACCTAGCCACATCATCAGCCAGCAATGCGGACATCCAGAGATGTGTCATCAAATTCCTGAAAGGTGCGGCAGATAGGGCAGGGCGTAGGAGGATGGTACCCGAGGTAGGAGAGCCAGCCCTACCCGAGATGGTTCCAGACGACGATTCAGCGGAAGAAGATTTTGAGGATTTGGAATTCGTGGAGAATGTCATTGCATCATAAGATGAAGGGTCATAAGTGAGAATTGGGGATCTCATACGTATTTAACAATACGCATCAGTGATCTACCCGACTCCTGGGTGAGGTTTATTCATGCCATTTGCAACTGCTGCTTCAATTCAATATGCATCCATGAGTCGACTTCGTGCGATTGAGTTTGGAAGAACAACTTGCAGCAGTGAGTGGTTGTGAGTATGGATGCATGTATCCGTGTGGATGGTCCCTAGTATTGTTGGTGCTGCTTTAGGTAGTCTCACCATGAAACTGAAAACCTGTTTTATCACTTTCGACATGATAGGATTTACCCAAACTTCAATATCATAGATTGCTCATGATGACTCAACTTTCATATAATTTGATGTTCATCATATGATGCATGTTTGACTCAGGGATACTTGCTATTACTGGAGCATCGCCCATGTCTGTTAGCCTCTACTGCATTCCCTCTTCCCTTCACTGGTCAGTGAATATGGGAATATACAGCATTGTGGTGCCAAATTGGACATCCTAAAAACTAGCCATGAAAGTGGACTATTTCTCGTCATATATTTAGTCCTCGCGATAACCAGGGACCGACATTTACTTGTAACTCACATCATCGAAATTCAGAGAGACATTCTTTTTCTGATTCTCTCACATTCATTTCCATACTGAAAATATGTTTATTTCATGTCTTGCCATATGCATTTTCTGTTTCATTTGATAGGACTGGGAAATGTTGAATTTTGCTAGTTTGTATCCTGTGTAGTTGTTTCCTGCGTAGTTGAGTCTTACCTAATACGAGAGAATGGGAAATGTTTTTTCCCCGAATAGCACATTTGTTCAATATGAAACACCTCCAAATTCTGTCATCGGTGTAGTTATGCATGTATGTATGTGACGCTTGTGAACATAAGTGGTCATGCAAGGTCCAATAGCTTTCATGCTTTAGTGGCATTCGCCCATATTGTTTATTATATTGTACTGAACCATCAATATTTATGGTGGAATACAAGGTCAGCACTCAGATTCATCTTATACATTGGGTTGTTACCCATAGATAGTCCGTTATTAGTCGGCAGTGCTTGTTGACACGGGAAGTCCAGTTAGTGTCATGGGTGAGTGTTAAATGCCAATCTTATCAAAATCCATAGAAACGAGAGTCATTTCACTTGTCTCATCGTTTGTGAGTGTTTATCTTGCCATTGCCTCTGTCTTGTTCTATATGAAAAAAAAACAGATTTATATACTTCCACAAATAGGGTACCTTCTTCCATATGACAAGACTGGAGAGCCTTCGTACTTACATATATTTTTTCATATACTCTGTGAGACTATCCTGCCATTGGAATGCTATTCTCTTGTTTCATATCATCATGAAAAACTAAAAATGTTTGTTTCATAACCTGCCATATATACATATTGCTTCCATGCTATATTCTTTAAGAGGAGCACTCCAGGCATTTGCAGAACATGGGATACTTATAAACGATACACACCCACATGTTACACGATAGCCTTGCGTGAAGTTTAACGTGATAAGTTAAGGGTAACCCAATATTAGCGCTGTCTGTCAAAAATCGGTATCATTCATAACAGACTAATCTATGAGACTAGCTTTTAATCGAACCATGAAAAGGGGCTGATATTACAATTGCCGAGTCCAGGCCTCTTGCATGACTCTGGAGGGCATCAATTAGCAAAGCTGTTGTTGTACATCCTTTTAAAATATTCATGGCAGTAGTGGGCGATGTGGTGTAGCTAAGTTGTTCATGGAAACAAAAGGCATTTGGCTCGTCCGATCTTATGTGGGTGTTTATTTTGTTACCATTCACTCTATCTTGTTCTATATGATAAAAAAGACTGGAAAAATTTCATATACTTCCCCATATAGAGTACTTTCTTTCATATGACAAGACTGGAGAGCCTTCGTACTTTAATATATATTCTTCATATACTCTGTTAGACTTGATCCTGTCATCAGAATGGCTATTCTTTCGTTTTATATTATCTTAAGACTAAAAATGCTTGTTTTATAACCTGCCATATATACATATTACTTTCGTACCATATTCTTCCTGAGGAGCACCCCAGGCACTTGCAAAACATGGGACACTTATAGACAATACATGCCCACAGTTACACGATTGCCCAGCGTGAAGCATATCATGATGAGTTAGGAAGGGTAACCCAATATCAGCTCTATCCGTCTAAAATCGGTATCATTCCTAATACCCTCGCTCAGACTAATTTATGGGACTGGCTTTTAATCAAACCATGAAAAGGGGCTGATATTATTACTATTGCCGAGTCCACCAATGGTAAACATGTGTCATTCAGGCTTGCATGACTCTGAAGGGCATCAATTAGCAAAACTTGTTGTACATCCTTTTGAAATTATCATGGCAGTAGTGGGTGATGTGGTGTAGCTAAGTTGTTCATGGAAACGAACAGCATTTGGCTTGTCCCATCTTATGTGGGTGTTTATTTTGTTGCCATTGACTCTATCTTGTTCTATATGATGAAAAAGATTGGAAAAAGATTTCATATACTTCCTTAAAGCAACTTAATGCGTTTGAGACGGAGTGAAAACTTCATCTCACGAAATCAAGATTTGACTCTGGATTTCAAAAGATACTGCCAATAAGACGATACCCTGAAAATATCACTTCATAAATCTGTGTCTCCATCGAGAAATAATGAAAAAACGACAAAACTTTGACGGCCGACAAAGTTTTGACTGAGGCTAAATCCCACCCACAGTTCATACTGCATATTCACGAATCGACGAGGGCCAATGAGCGTCAAGCGTGTGGATTTGTTTACCTTGTTCGGCTCAGATCAGCTGTTCGGCCGGAGGGTGCATGTACATATTTTTCGTTGCTATTCCGTCTACGATTGGAATGGTTCACAGGCCTCGAGCATGGTACGTTGAATATTCATAACCTTTTCATAAATGTTCCCTTTCTCGTTTTCTCGCGTTCAACGTGAGTATTGCTGGAAATTATTCTCGGATCTAGTCATTTTGACTATAATTAGCACCTGTATACCTATTAATAGTGAATCGAGTGCACAAAAAAGAGCCAGAACAAACGCATTAAGTTGCTTCAATATAGAGTACTTTCTTTCATATGACAAGACTGGAGAGCCTTCGTACTTTAATATATATTCTTCATATACTCTGTGAGACTTGATCCTGCAATCAGTATTGCTATTCTTTTGTTTTATATTATGCTTGTTTTATAACCTGCCATATTCTTTCTGAGGAGCACCCCAGGCACTTGCACAACATGGGACACTTATACATGCCCACAAAATATTTCATATCCTGCCTCATAGTTTCTTCCATATGACAAGACTGGAGAGCCTGTGTATTATATATATTTTATTTGTTTATATACTCCGCCAGACTTCATCCTGCCATTTTAATCTCTCTTCTACTGTTTCATTTTATCATGGAAGACTGAGGAGGTTCGTTTTAAAACATGTCATATATACATATTACTTTCATACCATATTCTTTCTGAGGAGCACCCCAGACACTAGCAAAACATGGGACACTTATAGACAATACATGCCCATTGTGACAGAAAACGGTGGGGGGGGGGGGGGGGGGGCTTAAAGAGACAGGACAGAAGATCTGCGCTCTTCAGAGGGAATGTGGTATGGTGGGACACTTTTGAATGTCCTCGTTATGTTTACGAGACCGTTTGCTGTATTCATGAATACTTCCATGGTTTCCCGCATTTCAATTTGGTCAGAAAATCCATTCAATTTGACCAGTTTCGAATCGCCATCGTTTGCAGATTGGCGTGTGGGGAATTGCCGTCATATTGATCTCCATGCATCGTTCGGCAGTAACAGTCCAAATTAGTATTTGTAGAGCTATGAACATGACTTTCATTTATAGGCCTAATGTGTATCCACTACTGTACATCGAGTGTACATATATACTGTGTACTGGGTCTTGTTTTACAATGGAAATAAACTTTGTTGTTACATAATCTGTGCAGAGTTGGTCTTCTGTTTTTTATGTTCGTGTTGTGATGTCAGCGAATGGAATGAACGTTTCGCAGAGATACGGTGGTAGACCGACCATTGGAGCTCACGGCCTGTGGAAATTCTAAACCAAGGGAATTTTAGCAATTGTCATGGTAGACAACCAACGTGTGGATATATGGAGGCGGCGTCGGTTGATATGCACCATATGCATGCATACGACCGAAACCCGTGTGTGCAATTCGTGGCTCCATTGCAATTGCACAGGGTAGCCGCGTATAGGATGAGGTAGTGCATGCATGGTATATTTCAGCGGCTGGATCAGAGCATCGCAACAGGCGTTCCGACCGCCTAATGCCGGCGTTCGGAGGAAAAAAACGCCGTCGTTTCGACGGCTATTCAAGGCGTTAAGACGGCGTTCCGACGTCGGAACGCCTTGCTCTCCGGCGGCGATACGCGGTCGTTTACTGACCCAAAACTCCGGCGTTCCGCGGCCGTTTTTCGCCGCGTTCCGCCGGTGGTGCTGCCGGCGTAACGCCGGCGGATCGCCGGTCGTCTGCTATCTGGGGATTGCCGTCTGTCCGAAAGATATGAACGTAGCCAGTCATGAACCCGTCTGCCGATACCAAGTTGAGACATGCGCATCGATAAAATATCATGGTCGATCGTGTCAAACGCGGCGGACAAGTCCAGTAGCACTAAGAGAGTAACCTGTACGGAGTCGAGTGAATTGAGAATATGATTATGGATGGATAACAATGCGGTCTCGGTGCTATGTAGCTTCTTGTAGGCTGATTGGAATGGCTCCAGAAGGGAATGTTCCGACAGATATGATTGCAGCTGGGTCGCCACCACCTTTTCAATTACTTTAGAGATGAAAGGTAAGTTCGAGACTGGGCGAAAGTTTCCCAAGTTTTCAGGGTCGAGTGATGTTTTCTTTAGTATTGGTACAACAACTGCAGACTTTAGAGGTTCAGTGAAGATGCCAGAGCTCAGCGATAGGTTTATGATCGTAGTAATGAGTGTTAGCAATTTCCCTAGACATTGCTTAATGATGGATGTTGGTGCAGGGTCTAAGGAACATGACTTGTTGGAGGCTGTCTTGATTATTGAACTAATCAGATCTTCATTGGCGACTTCGAAGGAATCCATGGTCGAGAAGGTGGTAGGTTCTGCATATCGGAAATCGGTGGAAATCACATGTGCGTCAAGGCTTTGGCGAATGGTAGTTATCTTGTCACAGAAACGGTTACTGAGGTCGAGAGGGGAAGTATAAGAAGGCAGTTCAGGTGTTTCAGTGGCTGTATACAGGGAGGATACAACCTTAAAGAGACTTCTGGTGTCATGCTCGTCCTTGCTGATAAGATCAGAGTAGTATCGTTGTTTGGCCCCACAGATCAAGTTGCTGACCGTTTTACAAGAGTCCTTATAAATTTACATCATTATATATATATACTGACTGCAGTCAAAGTGGGTGACCTTTGATATTGAGTGAATAATTCTCAGTCCGTGGAAAGGCCCGAACATATTACTGACAGTACTGTAGCACACCAACATCAGTCACTCTCTATGATTGCTACATCGCTGTGTTGGTTTTGGATTTCACATTATTACACTTTCTGGATCAAGTGCCCCTCTAGCATACAGGTGGGACAATAGGCTCGGAAAGCAGATCTAACAGTAGCCTGGATATTACATTATTTTCCTCTGAGTAAAAGACCACAGTGTCTAAAGTATCAAGTGAACATCATGACCTCATTTCACTTTGAATGTATGATCACTTCCAACCGCGGAAGTTCCTTGACAGTTCAATTGTGAGACAGACTCTCTTAGAGATTGGATAAGGAGTGGTGACTGGAAACCGTAACAGCATCAGTATCGAACAAAATTATATTCGCTGGTGGATATTGTAAGCGTGCACTGCCTGTAAAGATCACTGACTTGAATAGGTTTCACCGATCAAAATAATAGTTGAATGATAGATGATATTTTTGTCATGATAATGAATGTTCATTATTCTGATTACAAATTCCAATGGGGTTCATAGTTATATCCATGAAGTGATATCAGAAAAAATGTGAAATGATGATAATAATAACAATGAAGATGCTAGTGTACTATGCCTCAACGATTAGGTCAGGTTTTGTGTTTGCACGAGTAACGGATGTTGTTTATATTGTTCATACTCACCAGGTGAATTGGGTTCGCAATATCGTCATCGTCATCCAGACCCCCATTGGTTACGTATTCTCGACGGGTTGGCATGTGATTTCTGTGCATTAAGATGGCTGTCGGATTTATTCCTCTTCTAGGCATGGAATCAGAATCTTTATTTTTCTGGACAACGCGAAGATCAGCTTTTCTCCTCAGCAACACAGACGCTTCATCCAAACGGCGCACATGTGTTTACCCCGACTGCATACAGGTACTTGTAGGCTGACACTAGCGGCATATAACTACACACATTGAATTCAACTTCGAAAATGTGTCTGGAATATCCAATCTGGAATCTCGCCACCATCTGCCAAGTTAAGGACGATATTCTTCAGTAAACTTCGTCCAGTAAATCTGTTCAAGAAATCGAAGAAAGGGGAGATGTCGTGGTGAGATTGTTGGACGAACGGAATGAGTGATTTATTCACGGTTTTCATGGATGCCTTGACGTCACGTGAAAATATTGACTTGATTAAATGAGTTTGCCAATTGGCTTCTTGGGGCTCATCTTTGCCGTCACCATCGACAGTTATCAATTATCCTAGCTGGACTCGAGGCACGTAGTGTTCGTTTCGAATGGCTAGACGGTTGATCAAAGTCGCTGTTGCCAGATTATTACGATCAGTTTTCTTAAATAAAACTCACCCTAGTGTTTGCATTAGTTCTGTTTAATGAAAGCAACCTATGGAAATATTCGTTTGTCCATGCAAACAAACAACATGAGGCAAACGCAGTTATTTCTGATAAACGACTTTTGTAGTCAAATGTTTTACCTCAATGTCTGAAACCCGCGTGCACATTTTGGCCAGGTTGTATACCATTATCCGATAATCCACGATGTTTTTATTAGTTAATCAATATTGCTGACACATCAGACCATGCGTCATTGGAGGTTGGTACAATATTAGTTATACGAGTAGAACAACTCTGAGGCCAGTGTCTAAGACCAGTTAGAAACGAAACAAAGAGTACCGTATGTCGTGTCTAAATAGCAATTCATTTGGGTTGAGTGTTCGAGAGAATATATAGATCACAATCAACTGACGATAGCAGTCGTTATGAAAATATGAACTATTGTTATTGAAGTCAATTTTAGGATAAACATCGGTTAACATGCCCATGAATGATAACCCGTTGACTATAGGCCATTAAGGCAACTATACCAATTAGTGGACACTTTAGCTATTGTTATTGAAACAAAAGCTGATGTAGCACTCGTTTCTTCATAATGTATTTATTCTAGTATTACCATCTGAAATTAACGACATATTGCGATCCAAAATTAATGGATACACCATACTCAATTTCGTGGGAAAACATTCGGCGTTAGTCCTATATATTCCACCCTCTTGACCAAATGAAAATAAACAATGATTCACCCTTCTCTCTATTGCTCAAGTGTTCTCACAGCTGGAACTCATTGAAATTATCCTTACACTTTCATTCCTAGGCTGTTCTTTCAACTGTTTCACAGTTTGTATGTAAAAACTGTCGGCCTACTGGCGGCAAGCAGGAAAGAACCCAAAACGTTATATGAAAATGACTGATAATTCTCGAGTGGCAGTTGTAGAGTTTATTTCATGTTCCATTCGTCGGTGATCTCAGTCCCTTGAAATAGGCGATCCATTTAGATATTTCTGACATCCTAAGCAAATCATGGTAGAATTTAATTGACATCGCAATAAAGTAACCATCCGAGTTTGGTGGAAGTGTTATCTGTCGTCTTGTCTAATTGAATGTTTACGACCCTTCCAGAGATACAATTTTGAAGTTTCCCAAGTGGATCAGATGACCTTCAAGTTAGATAGGAACAAGATGTTATCTGGTGATCGTAAAATTGCTAAACATCCCAACTAATAAGAGAACTATCAAGTGATGAATAGATCAAAAGCTTTGTTTTGATAACGCACGTATGCTTCGAAAGTACATCTGATTTCACATCTAGCTCACAAGGAAATGAATAGTTGTTTTGGAATCTTTCGAGGTGAGTTAGGTGAAACTTATTATGTCTAACAAGATCTCCTACTGTTCATTGAAATATCTAATTGAATGAGCTGTTGAGAGAAACGTCGTAAAAATATTCAGTGGTCGAACAGCAGAATATAATGTATATATATATATGTATAGTTGCGTTGAGTCGGTAAACTACTTCAGGTAGAATTAGTTCAAGTTCACAGTATGTGTGGGAGCTCACATACGTCAGGGGTGTACGTGGTCATGCTGTGCATAATGCATTATAAGGAGCTGCCACAGTCACCCCACACTTCTCTGGTTTCGTGGGGTGACTCTTCCAGCCTGGATTGATGCGTTATGCCTGATTGATGCAATGTCATTCGGGGCGTCAAGTAGTTTCACAGTTCCACCAGGCTATTTGAACTTGACCCCAGACTGTATTATTGATAAATTGTGTTCTGTTCTGATAACACATCGATTGAGTTAATCAGCTGAATGTTGATGTTCGACTGTTTTATAACTGGTATAAAAGTTTCACTACTGCGAGATTAATACACGGAGAGAAGTCGGTAAGCTCAATACGAAATAATATTTACGTAACAGGACTATGTCACAGTAAACTGTATCACTGATACAAACGCTTCCCATTATACTACCGAAACGAATACTACCTGTTCTAATACGGCTACCTCAACAATTGTGCAACGATGTGCTTCTCCCTGAGCCCGTGATTTAATGCTCCCATGGGTTCCCTCCCCCCGAATGCACGCATGGGAAGCAAAGTAAATTACGGTTCAGACTAATAGAGATACCATACATGGGACCGTGCCCTAGTGTGTAATTTATTACCGCTGACTGACTGATTGATGAAATAAATTTTCATTTCAGAAATGAGCGCGAGGGAGATTTTTACCTCGATTAGTAGCAAATGGTTTTCTCTCTACAACCTGCCAGCAATATGGGAATACTCATGCCACTGCCAATAATTTTACTTCAAATAGCATAGGTTACTTATCATAAACGGTAACAGCTTAATCAAATATTCAACAATCGTTCTATGAAGTCAGGGAGACTGTGAGCCCATTTGTGATCATCAAGCTTTTCACGATTAGGTTGACGCCGATTGAAATATTTATACAATTTATTATGTTTACGAATACTCCAAACGCTACTTTATAAGACCAATAAAATAGGCATTTCTTATCGCAATAACCCCGAACATTGCATTATTTTTGTCATATAAAGAGTACATTTTATCCTTTTGAAGACTTCCAGTAGCTATAGGTAATTGTAAATTTAGATTTGTGAACATCCATATCATCAAAGTTTTTCAGAAAAATGGAAGTGATATAGCTATATTTAAGGAATAAGGATGAAGCTTATTCTCCCAAACCATAGTATTTCAATAACAGTCAGACAATGGAAGGAATGTTGTTATAATGTGTATGATGTCAACGCTCGTAATTAGTATCATAAAATACGTGTAACTGACTCTATTTCGATTACACACTAAACGTCCTAAAATTGGGGTAATGGTATGACATATCTACTATGGTCAAAAGTTGCGAGACGTGTTGCTTATCCCGGGTAATATTGCTTTCATAATACTGATTGAACACGGTTTGTAAGGTAATGAATAGTTGGAAATGGTCAGATAAAAATATACATGAGATAAATGCTCACCCCCAAAATTACAGAAACACATAACTGAATGGATACCGCTATATATTGTGTTAGGCGAGTGAAACATATGGGAAACATATCGTGTATTCCACTGTTACACACAATAAAGTGATTTTCAATTTGTTCGTATGGACTAATGTACATGTGGAATTACCTACCATTATGTTTCTCGTACTTCACGGTACGATAGGACCGTAGAAACTGGAAACTAAACCATTGGCCAGCAATAAGGCACGTTTATGAACACTTTAAAGACAGGTTAACATTCGGAACATGGTCACTGATTGAACATATGAATGTGTTTGATTCCTAGGCTTTATGTGTTTATTCTCCAATATAACTGTCTTGTTCTTGGAAATTGGGTCTTTCGGGTAATAATAATATTCAGTTCTTCATAGCGCTTACAATGTTGAATCAGCTACACCTAGATTCGCTGACTACTAGACGCCCGATGACCCAATGTACCATGTTCAACAAAGTTCATAACAAACTTATAGACACTCAGCTACCAACATATGTCTTCAGTTGCATCCAACAACAGGACGAACAAGCCACCGTTTGAGATACCGCCCGGTCGCAGCTGCTAGAGAGATATATATATGATCATTCTATGTACGGATAATACCGTATGGAACATAATATTCAGAGGAGATGTTGAGTCAGCATCAGTCGGGACCTTCCAGGACTTCGCCTTACCTGTAGTGCGGTAACTCAAGCCCACTGCAGTTCATCAACGCATGTAGATATGGTGGTTTTAACTTGTATTTTCCTCAGCCACACCTGCATGTACAGCGGCACAGTATGTTGTCACCTTTCTCTGAAGACTGCGGAATGAAGGCTTGCAGCA
>JAUOBX010644376.1:990-14862 GCA_032360705.1 Eupentacta quinquesemita | reverse complement strand
CCCGATAGGAATACAAATCAACAATAAAAGTTCATAGGAAAGAACATTTCTAGGTTCAGAAAATTTCTACTGGACTAATTGGTTGGATCGAGATTTTGTGATGACTTGACAGATTCACGTGATCTCCTGAGAGTTTCTTGACACCATAGGAAATAACAAATAGTCGAGTCAAAATAGGGTTTGACCCCCCAAAAATTGCAACAAAAAGTTTTTTGATTTCAGGTTGCTCGGTGGGTCCCTAGCATCTCCAAAAGAAAAGTCTCCTAAAATCGGACACCGGGAAAAGGGTTATTTGCATATTTTAAAAATGGCGGACTATATGGTCTTTAATGTACTGTAAACCCCATAGGACGTCACTTTTGACCTCAGATATGTGTTACCAACCTATAGGAACATGATACCAAAATATCATAGAAGTTAACTTACAGTGTCATATGACGTCACTGTGACGTAGAATTGACGTATTGGACGATAATTTACGTACCATTATATAGACTTTACTGTACAGTAAATCCTCTAAGACTTTAGTTTTGACCCATGGGATATGTTACCAACCTATAAGAACATGATACCAGTCTACTTGAATAAGCTACACTGTCTCATGGCGTCATTGTGACGTACTGTTGATGTATGTAAACAAACGATTAATGTACTCTGGCTGAGATACAAACTTTTCTGTACGACGAGCCCTCCAAAACTTCAGTTTTGACCTATGAAATATGTCACCAACCTATAAAAACATGAGACTGAAATACCGAATACGCCAACTTACAATGTCATATGATGCCACTGTGACGTAGGAATGACGTATTTGCCGGAAAAATACGTATTATGACCTAAGAGGATTGGAGCTAATATATCATTGTCAAATGAAATTATGCAAATGTAATTCCTAAACAAAATCCTACCCAAATCAGGACCCCCACGAATAGAAAACAACATTGAATGATGACAGCAACTGATTGACGACCATGCGAGTATACCAAGAGCGCAACCATCAAAAGTTAGGGTTCGGGGAAGGGGTGCGTTTTCTTCATTTCTGTCCATTCAGAGGATGGGCCACGAAATGGTTGGGGTAGGGTGTGGGGATTGGGAGGATTTACCAGCCAGTGATTAAGCCACCCCTATGTAGGCCTAGATACACTTGAAATACCAGGCGACATCACCATGTTTCGTGGAGTCAGCTTCGTAAACGTTAGGATTAGCATTCTTGAGATCACACAACTATAACCAGTGCAACATGTGATGTGCCTCAGAAACCTATTTGCACGTCACCGTCATATTCAGATTGAATGTATGGATCAAGCGTCTGGTTGTAGGGGTTCTCACAACAAAATTCACATGTCATGGTCCAGTACAAGTTAGTCAACCTCTTCCACAGTCTTCCGAGTAGCAGTTCCCTGCTCCGATGTACCACCACGTCGTACGGGACGATCGGCAGTAAAATGCACAACTTGGGAATACGAGTGAAGTGACTGCCCATCGTCTTGCGGTGTGCCGTGTGGAGAGTTCAGGCAACGTCCTCGGGACCCGTAGTCTGCAAAACAAGGAGACCTCGATGTTTGTAACTGCATGATGGACACTGTACGCGTGTCGCGGAGGTATCATCCACCTCGCCACACTAGAAACTTGGCTTAATTAGAGATGGGCTATCCGCTTTGGCTTCTGGGACATCCTCTCGCTCCATGAGGAGGCTTCCCAACAATATCGGTGTGGGATATTATTCCCGCTTGCGATTCAAAGAACATTTTATGGGATTCCGAGGCCTCCACTGGCACTCGAGAGAACAGTTAAGGAGTCGTGTCGTGGCCTCCATCAAACGGAGTGCCGCGTCGTTAGCAGTCCTAGGCTTCTCACTTTCGCTATATGAGTTGCGATCTTATATTTGCTGATATATGGACGTCATACTTGGTATTCCAATGATGGCGTCACTGTTCGGGAAATGAATCGGTGACTCATGCTTTGAGCTCTACTAGAGAGGACTGCTGGGTGCCTTTCCAAAGATGCCGTTGACTACATCAGATATAGTCACGATCGCCAGGCTAGACGGGTAGGGAGTGTAACCTTGTAGAAAGTTTTGGCTCATGGCCCTGAAACCAATGCTACGCAATCGGGTAGGACGTGTATATCATCTCTGCAAATCGGTGGATAACGCCTGGCTGCAAGGGCCTCACAGGCCATGGACCCCTGAGGTATTTACTAGTGAATAAGATGTTAGGGCCCGCTGGACTGGGTACTTACTACTTAGTGGAATTCCGTACGAGGCTGATTGCCCGAGCAGGGACATTTGGATGGATGGTACTGCATTCTTGGTGGCTAGGCACCTGTGGAAACTTCTATCATATGCTACCATATGCTACTATATGCTAGTATAGGTGAAACTCCAGAAACATTGAAGCAGTGATCGGTAAGAACGTCAGTGTCGACAGCATACGTACAGAGATGCTCTTGGCTGATGGACAGGTCCATCCTTGAAGTTTTGTGATATCTCTTTCTCTCAGTTTGGAGCTCTGGAATCCTCCTGATTGAATAAACGGAAATATGTCCGATCGGGAAAGGGATGGATAATCTTTGTTATATTGAACATCAGCGTCATGAGCCGTCGGGCCTCACTCCAAAAAGGACCACTCGTGGTCTAAGTTTGGTATATGTTTTCCTGTAGCTTATATGGACTCCCGCTTTCGATTGAAAGGCTTTCAATTGTGTGTGCAGATTACTCTCTGGAGAATGCGTTAACAGCGCGGTGTTCCATGGTATCCTGTGAATCACTGTCGACTGTGATTCAGTGGTGAGAGCGCTCGGAAGTGTACTGGTAGTCTCTGACTTTCTTGTTGGTGGGCAGGGTTTGCACTAGCCCCTACACTAACTTCCATATCCGAACTCCGCTGATGATGATGCTTTCGTACTCCCTTGTGGATTCCCTAGTGGAGGCCATTGGAACACTCAGGCTTAGTCAGGGCTAACCCATTGGGGTTCCTAACTCATAATCATCAATCAGAAGACTTAGTCTAACCATTGAGATAATCTGGCCCATTTCGTGTCAGGATGTTTTTACTTGACGTCATGGGATATGGTAGAATGGATTATATGGTATGTTGGTATCATTTTACCAATGGTTCGCAACATATATCATAGGTCAAAACTATAAAGTATTATAGATTTACTGTACACTAAAGTCCGCCAAAGTATGTTAATTCCTCTCGTTTACGTGAATACTACGTCATAGTGACGTCATATAGCATTGCAAATGTGCTCATTTGGTATGTTGGCATCATGTTCCCATAAGTGATTCATATATTTCATGGCTCAAAATTTGAGCTTTCGACGGTTTTCAGTAGCATACATTGTGAGGCATTGCAGTTTGCTAGAGTATGTTGATGCTTTGTCACAAATGTCATTACTACGTCACAGTGACGTCACAAGACAAGACACAAGACATACAAGACACAAGGTAAAAAAAATTTATGTTGATATCACTTTTCCGTGGGTTGGTAACATATATCATTGTCAAAACTAAAGTATCAGGGGGCTTACTGTACACTAAAGGATATACAGTCGGCCAAATTACGTTAATTTGTCTCTGTATTTGGATTACTACGTCATAGTGACGTAATATGACATTGTAAGTGAGCTTATATGGTAGTCCGGTATAATGTTCCGATAGGTTGGTAACACATTTTATAGGTAGAAACTGACGTATTATGAGGTTTACAGTACATTGAAGTCTCCTAGGTCCGCCATTTTGAAAATATGCAAATTAACCCTTTTCCCTGGGTCCGATTTTGGGAGACTTTTTTTCTGAAGTTGCTGGAGATCCACTGAGCAACCTCAGGCAAAAATTCTTTTGTTGAAATTTCTCCGGGGTAGAGGTATTTTTGGCCATATATTGCCTCGACTAGTAACTGTTAATAATATCGGTTCCTCCTGAAACGTTGCTGAAAAAAACTGCAAAAATACACATCAGATCTCACATTGTAGGCATTTTTATTCAGGCCAAGCTGATCGTTTAGTTGATATTGACCATGTTGTCTATGTGTCATCTCGTCCAATCTGATTTCGTTGCGAGATATTAGGAAAACATGACATTAGGTGACCTTCAATGGTGCAGTGAGGACACACGTGCTCGAACGGGTTGTTACAACCGATAATGATATAACCAACCGATAATGATAATAAAGTAAAAAATGATGATAATGATATAAAAACTGACCGATGAAGAATCACTTACCGATGATGAATCACCAATTTGACCAATAATGAAATAACTTTTTGAAAGAAAATCGAGTAGGGGATGGGGGACACGGGAACCGTAACCATAAATCGGCTAAACGAGGTGCGATCGGGCTGAAAAAAGTTAGTTATATACGTACATGTATTTTTTATTCTCCACAGCGGAGTATACACAGATAAAAATGGCGGACAAAAATGTGGATTAAAAAAAATGTTGTAAGCCGGGTAATTCGAACCCGTAGACTCCGAATTGAGTGTCCTGGTGAGGAAATTCGCAACTTTTCGAAATGACATGTTCCGATCCGCACAGTTTCCTAATGTCAAATGAAAAGTCTTCAAAACTGCTATTTTCAGGCCGATTCGAGGCTAAGAAAGACTTAAAAACGGCCTTTTTCTGAATTGACATCTAAGAAACGAGTGGGAAATACCTCCCAAGTCGGACATTTATTATGCAATTCGGCACGCCGGATCCAATGAGCCATACCCCGAGTTCATAGCATATTGCGTTATCGAGTTATGGTTACTCAAAATGCTGATTTTTGTAGTTACCATCGACTATATCTCGAAGACTGTACACGATATGGCGAAACAGAATGCACCATTGTGTTCGCCGCCATAAACTACTCTGTTATTTTTTATTTCGACCTGCGTCTAATCACAACAGAAATTTCATTTTGTCCATTCACTATTCCGCGTAGTGCCAAATGTAGGATTCCTCGATCCACAATGCAAAGTCATGACATAGACAAATGAAAAACAGCGAATGAAATGTCCGCGTAGAAACCAATGTTTCACAAGTCCATAATATATTGGTATTCTGTGTAGTGATAAATATCTTTAAAAGTATAATTCCATATGAGAAATGTTCATTTCAACGCCCAAGTAATGAACAGTCAACTGTAACTTTTTCTTTTACCCCATTAACGAGAATTGTTTAATACTCTGATATCTTTCAATCGTGATTTCTCCATATCTTTTTTTGTACATTCCTCACTATATACACGGGTCGTCTCTCTCTCGATCTCACACGTAGTGTAACATGCAAGCACACACATCCACACTCACAAACACACATCTATACATCCACACGCCTGCGTAAATAAATTCTAGCTGGCAGGGAATTGTAGAGTTTGGGTTACAAGCATCGGGCCACATCAATTGCTATGTATTCTCATATCAGTCCATCTCTGAGAACAAAGACGCCGATTTTGCAGTCGTGGATAGGTAACGATTTGTCTAAATTATCTTCACCTAAGTATACAACATCACTCACGTTTTGTCAATCGCAGTGATAGGAGCGATTGCTGAAGCTACAAATGTACAGTTTGGGTTACAAGCATCGGGCAATATCATTTGCTATGTATTTTCATATCAGTCCCTCTTTGAGAACGAGGACGCCGATTTTGCAATCGCGGATAGGTAACGATTTGTCGAAATTATTTTCACCTTGGTAAACAACATTACTCACGTTTGTCAATCGCAGTGACAGGAGCGATTGCTGAAGCTACATAGACCAGTAGAACGTAACTCGTTGTAAGAGCCATGTCCTATGGCACCGTTTACCTGTAAATAGAAATGAAGGAAAGTTGGGAGATAGCTGCCGTGTCCACATCATGCATGTAGTGCTATGAATGTTGAGGCGATGGAGCACTTGCTGCCAGGAAACTTTTCCCGACTGCTGAGTCAACACCGAGCATCATACTCAACACTGCTGAGTGTTCTGAGGTTAACCAACAGTGGAAAAATCACTGTTAGGGACAGTACTGCGCTGCTGTAACCACGTACTATCTGCTATATAGGTTGAGATAATGGGGCAGGTGCTGTCTAGAGAGTGGTTTCCCTCTCCGGGTGCTCAGCCCACACCGAGCATCTTACTCATCACTGGTAAACCATCAGCCGGAACCAGCAGAGAAACGAAAGAACACAACATTGCGCTGCTATACATGTCAAGATGAAGGTGCAGATGCTGCCTAGTTGGTGGGTCATTCACCGAATGCTCAGCCTGCACCAGGCACCATACTCATCACTGCTGAATAGTCTGAGGTAAACCAGAATCCGAAACCAGCAGAGAAAAGGAGGAATGTCATGGGAACAGCACAGCGCTGCCGCTTACTCATCCAACTAGCTTCAAATATCGAGACAACGGGACGAGTAATGCCTGGATAGTGGTTTCCTTTCCAGGGATCTCAGTCTACACCGGGAATCGTATTCGTCCCTGCTGAGTGGTCTGGGGTAAACCAGAATCCGTAACCAGCAGGGAAAAGGAGGGATGTTATGGGACTGCTCTGCGCTGCTTTGACCATGTCCTGTCTGGTATAAATGTATAGTCGAAGGAGCAAGTGCTTCCTAGATAGTAGTTTCTTCTCCTTGGTACTCAGACTACTCACAGGCATCGTACTCATCATTGCTGAGGGAAGCCACCGGCCGGGATTACCTAGTGTAATAACCAGTAGCTACGATCCTGACCCAAGATAGAGAAAAACCCCGCTCATCCAATTAATGTCGGCACATGGCAACGCGTTTTATCGGAACAACTTGAGGAGGTGTGGAGGTTTCAGCGCCGCGAATTTTGAACTAAAGTTGTGCCACAATACTGCTGTAGTGTCCTATCATGTTGGGCGAATATCGTCGGGAGATTGTACAAACTTATAGGAACGATACCAGCGACGCAAGATATTAGAGTAGATCATTGCCTAAATGGCACATGGGGTCAGGTAACGCGAAACTTCAAGTATGTTACGTATGTGATTGAGGAAGATCATGTTTATCAGAGCATCATAGAAATCGTTTTCGCGCGCGACTAAGATAATTCCTGGTTTCATATACATATTTTCTGTGAAAGATGTATGAGGAGGCGGCTCATGAATGTGGGCGTTAACTAGCGCAATGGGAACAATATTCCACGTTATTGGTCCGCGGTATGCGGTATCAATGTCGCATTGGTGCACAGGCTTCGTTTGCTTACTCATTGTTCGTACAAATATTCTCAATACTGTTTGGCCACTATGAATTTATTTATATTTCTTGACAGCCTGAATACAACTATTTCGGGCACTTTTCCTGTCTGTGTTCGCACACACACAACATTTACGGTATTGCGACGCACCCCGGATCCGCATGTACATATAGGCCTATGAGATTTCTCCCGTGGTTGTAAGTGATCAAATCAACTTCGTTAAACATTGGGATATCCACTATTAAATTTAGTGAATGACTTCACGGAATTGGAACTGAATTGCGATATGAGCATACATTAGGCTATGTAAAATCCATTAGATCAGCATACAATAGGTTGAATATATGAACGAATTACTTTTACCAATTGGACATTATGTCTACTCCAATTGTATCACTATCTCTACTGCCACCAACCACGAGGTCATATTAGAAAAATGTATCTGCATATACTGCAAGCAAGTTCAGCTGGAACAGTCTAGTGATACTGCAAATACACAGATTGGTTTTACGTTTTGCCCCTATAACAGCACATTCCTTCGGATTCCGGGATATCGGTCATAGAGGCCACATAAGCCATCCGAGTTTTATAACGGTCCGAGGCCCCGAATATATTTCGCCTACGCAAGAAATGTTGGGAAGCGCATGTGTAATTTCCGATATAATATTAACAGGTTCACGAAGCAGTTCTACGCACATAACGCAAACAGCAGAACGTTTTTGTGTGGGGAAAGCGCCAACCTTTCGAAGGCGTGCTGAATATTCCGTGGTATATATTGAGAAAACTTAACATGAAGCCAAGGTAGATATGAGATATGGGGTAGGCCTATCCCCTTGTGATTACTTGCCGAAAGTAACATCATCTATACAGCCACGCTATTGTGTATGTGTCGATGTGTGTGTGTGAGTGTGTCCGTGTGTGTGTGTGTGTATGTGCCCCTTCTCGTCTACACAATATCTGCAGAATGCGAAAACTTAACAAGTTCAAATCTGGCACATAGGTTACATATATGGGGAGGGCGCACCCTATTGTTTTTTGTGTCAGGTCAACGTAGTTCAAGGTCAAGAGGTAGCGAAACTCAAAATGCTTTTCTGTACGATTCCTGTGGAACCCAAGCATGTAACAACTTCAAATGAAGTACATTACATAGAGAGGAAGGACCTTAGGACTAGGAACCACAAGTATTGTTTTTGGTGTCAGGTCAAGCTCGTTCAAGGTCGCATTGGGACTTCCCTCATATAACTTGACAGGTAACCATTTTGGAGGGGTAGCCTAATCGGAAGTTTTGTTTGTCCGTGTAAACATCATCTGATGGCCTACTTCAACCTCCTTTGACCTTTTGACCTCATTTGACCTTTTGATCTCATTTGACCTTCTGACAATGTGATATTGTTATTCTTGGTGACAATCAGATTCCCGTTGGGGAGGCAATCCATATAGTTAATTACACCACCCTTCTTCAATGGTCATGTTCGTCCTAATTTGTCTAATCACGCTACTTGCATATTCATACATTCTTATCTTACACATTGATGGTTCCCATGGTTGATGGTATATTCAAACGAAAATATGTGCTATTGCATGCGGGCTAACAATTAAACTTGTCTAATCAGCGACAACCCCCTCTATACAGACACTCGCACTGACAGCAACACGGCCAACACCTCCTGTAGGCTGGACCATCGACTACCACCCCATATCAACCTGCTCACATGCTTGTATATGGACATTATATACAACAGAATAGCAAGATGGGTTTTATTCCGGAATACAAACAGTATAATGTGACTATATATGAGGGCAACTCTTTATAATTATAAAAATATATTTTCTCATATAGCGCAACAATATGCCAAAGGCATTTATTTGTATGCGCTTTACATGATGGTGAAGGTCAAACGGAAGAAATGGGTTTTCAGCCTCCGCTTGAACGTGTCTAATGTTGGCGCTTCTCTGATGCGAGAAAGGGAACTCCAAATCCGCGGAGCACTGACTCGGAACGAACCAGCCCCTCTCGCAGACCTATACTTGGGACACTGGATAAGAGAAGTGTCACTAGAAGAACGGAGAGTACGAGCGGAACGATAGCGTTTAACCATGTCATTGAGTTACTGGCTGACTGGGGAGTTGGAATGTTGACGTCGAAAATGTTGTACACAAGAAGAATGCTTGAACTTAATTCTGAACCGAATAGGAAACCAGTGCAGGGCAGCAAGATGACGGGACGCACTGTCACGCTTGCGCCCCTCTTGGCAAAGTCTAGCAGCGTTATTCTGAAGCATTTGTATGTTATGAATTTGTTTACCATGGGCATTCCTAATGAAGAATTACAATAATCCAGGCGTGACGAAATGAGAGAGTTTACAGCCAACTTAAAAGCTTCCTCACTAATTCTGCCAACACCACGTAAATGGTAATAGCAAGAAGATATGATAGAAGTGACGTGATTGTTGAGGTTGAGCTCAGAATCGAAAGCGACACCCAGATTTCGGACATTTTTACTAGGGACGATGGATGTGTTGGAAGCCACGTGCAATCCAAGCCCCCATGCCTATACCTGTTCATTCGAATTACATGAGAAAATATATTTATATGGCTCGTCTGCCAGGTAGCACAAATGGACACGGCCAAGGGTTTGCACTATTTGTTTAACAACACTGTCTGAAAAGAATAATAGTCTAATATAATAGCATTAACTTGCATAATAGGATTTGACAGTATTTATTGAAAGAACATCAACCCATAACCCATGCAGAATAATTCGTTTAGACTGATAATATTTCCTTTAATGACACAGAGTTGTGCAAATCATCCTGACATTGGTAAGGTTTGTTGAAGTTTATTCAAGAGAATATTCCATTCCGCACTTCGTCCTCGCGGAACGGAAAAAAATCATTCGCCCTGGCCGTACGATAAAGTCGAAGTTGTTTCATATCACGGATACAGGAAAAAGAATCACAACACATCGTTGTGGTCTTGTTATCACCTTGTCACTCACGCGATGCCGTATGGACGTCAAACATACATAGCAGAAATTTCCATTATAGGCCAAGAATCTGATCGGATCCTGATCGGCTGTTTGTTTCGTATAGTATGATTTGTTCTCCATTGTTGGGATTAAGGATCAGTTTAGTTATTAAGGTGGGATACCATATGAGCATGTAATGGCTGTGGAATGATGCACAAACACAAAATATATGTAATAACTCATAAATACGAGCTTCGAACGGTAATTTATTAGGGATATATTGTACATAATTCCTGTGCGTTATGCGGCATCATTGCCGCATCTTATTCGAATACTTTGGAAACAGTTACTTTGGAATCTGTTCTATTTCTGTGCCCCTAATACAGCTTATCCGACGAAAGCGACGCTCGTGTGATTTGCCACATCCCTCATCTGCACATATGAAAACCCACCTTCAGGAGTTATCGGCTCAATATAAAATTGAAAAAGACATTAACATGGATAAAAAAGAAAATCTAATTTCGATCAGGACTACTTTCGGTGAGCCAACAAAATCTCAAGTGGGATGATATACTTGTAATGTTCGGAAATTATCCCCAGTTCGATTGCTATCCCTAAAGAGTGAAACTGAAAATTAAGGGGAAGAATAGATCAACTGGCCAAGCACCTTCCTTGTTTCTTTCAGACTTTTCTTGTGTATTATCTGCATGAGGTGAGACAGTTATGATTGAAATTTATCACTAGTTCGATTGTGTTCACAAATGAGTGAAACTGAAAAACAGCGGAAAACTAGGATTAACGAGAGAGGTCAACTTGAATGCGGCAGATGAGCTGCCTCAGCACCATTCCTGTTTCCTAGATTCCTAGATTGGCTAAAAGTGCCAGACGCACCCACACGAGCAAATTGATTTCTGGCTCGCAGGACGGCATGGAAAGTTGTTCTGCTTCAGAGCTCACGGGGGAAAGTCGTATTTCGATAAAAAGGAAAACAGCGTTAATCGAACCTTGGGGAGTCTGTTTTCAAGAAATAATTTGCGTGTTTGAGATAGCAATAGGGACCTATTCATTTATTTGCTTATTCCGTGGATCGTGTTATCATTTGCAAGTCAAAGTGTGACGCTGCCGAAACGATTTCTTTTGCTATCTGGATTGATAACTTTTGCGGGAATACCAAAGTCAGAGTAAGTGTAATGTATTTAATTTCAAGGTGTCACCGGGTGGCCCCTCTAAACCCCCCTGTTCGAGAAGACTAAAGGCCCGGTCACATTATAACGATTTTTTTATCGGATTGCTGCACGATTTCTTGATTTTAGACCGATTACCGAGGAATGTGGTAATGAGGTTCATACAGGCTGATACAACACCTAAATACATTTCCTTAGCCTGAAGGCCCTTCGCCAGCTCCATTCTAATGTGACATCATATCGAAAAACTATAAAAATCGGACGATAAATCGGATAGCTCTCCGATAAATAAAAGCTGGGTGAATATCACGAGTTTGGAATGGGCGATTCCCCATCGAATTGGTTACACACATAGCGAATGAGGTCCTTTATCATCGTCGCTGTGTATATCCGCTATAATGGAAAGAGACTGGCATTCGTGAGCTAAAAATGAAGAAACTCGGATCGGTGCACCATACGATATCGTTGCAGTGTGACCGGGGCTTTAGAGCCGGGAACAATACCTCCATCGAAGTAACTGAAAAGTGGCGTTTATTCAAGAAGAAAACAGAATCGCCTCTTCTAGCATTGTGAGCACAATGCTTATAAATTAGAAGCCATTATTGCTGAGAATTGCATAGTTTAACCCTACAATGCTTTTATACGTCGACATGGCAAAAAATCATTACCATTTATTTTTTATTTTCGCATAATGTCAGCTATGCCTACTCGTTGGAAAAGGAATGTGACATTAAGTGATACTCCTAATGAAAATGTCAAAAGTTTCCTGAAGTTCACTACTGTACTAAAACCGTCGAATTACGTTTATAATGTAATACTGAAGAGGAGGGATTCTGCTCCTAGTACCATTCCCAGGTAGCACATTTTATCACCGGAAGGCTCTCTTTTTCCTTAGAGTATTTTAACAAGAAAATTCAATATTCCAAATTTTGCTTCATACATGGAATTTTGGGAGTAAACGACTTACTGTGTAAAATGAAATTAGTAGATTCCCCCTGTGTGCTTACTGTGATGGGGAGGGCGAATCACGAGATCATTCATTCTGTCAATGTCCCTTCGAAGCTGCTTTTGGGGAGCTGTCTGCAGCTCTCATCTGAAGAAACCTTTCTCTATTAGTCTTGATTTTGACCCGTTTTGGCTTCTTCCTATCAGGTTTTTTTTTCATTTTGCAAGTAAAATAGTTCATATTCACATGTAAAAGTAACAAATCAGATTTGAATTTCAGAAGTTTTTTTTATAAATTTTAATTTCATCTGGAAACCTAATAGTCCATTTTAAGAATGCTTGCCAAATGCGGCGGCCGCTGTCGGGCTGTCCAGTAGCTGCTTGGCCGTGGAGGTAACGCTGAGGAGCTGTCCCGAGGTTGGAAGGACCCGACCCTCCCGTAAGTCTAGGATCGGCCCGGGCATTCGATGGATTGGGCTGGTGAGAGCGACGATTGCCCGCGTTGACTACTCAACCCAGTCAGTGGAGGATGGCGAGAGCCCGGCTCGTGTGGCAAGATTTTCGTTCTGTTGGCGCCACGATTAACCAATCGTCTATGTAGGCGAACACGGTGACACTTCCCCGGAGCAGGTGGGCTAGCACCGGGCGGGTCTCCCTCGTGAACACCCACGGTGTGACCGAACGGCAGAGCGCAGAAGTTGTAATATGTGCCTCGGTAGCGGAATGCTAGGTATTGTCAATGTCTAGCGTCGATGTGGATGTGCAGGTACGCGTCCCGTCACCAAACGGCCCAGTTTGGGGAGGGGCACGAATCTGGCAATTGTCTCCATGTAGATGTTCTTCGGCCTGACAAGTAAGCGCCTATTGAGGGGCAGCAAGTTGATAATTAGCCTCCAGAGTCCCACGTCCTTCGGGGCCGGGAGAGGTGAGACCGGAAGAGAGTCATGTCGTGGTCGGGTGGCAGGCGAATGATGGCCCCCTTCTCCAGGTGCGTGGCGAACTCAGCCTCGAGCGCTGACCGCATCCCCTGGTCCGTGGATACCGGGGTTTACTCGAGTAGGTCGTAGGACGGTGGAACTGTAGTCTCCCCCATCAGCGGGGAGTGGCTGGTGGGTTAGGCCTTCCTAGGGCGTCTTCTTACCGACACTCTTCCTGTGAGAGCGGCGATCCGAGTGAGGCTTCTTATCCTTCCCGGACTTCTTGCATTGAAAAGCTCGGTTGGAGCGCTGATTTCAGTTGTTGCAGTCATCTCGGTTGTCTCAGTTGTTGCCGCTGTTGTCGTACCGGCTATCGCAGCCCTTGTAGCCTAAGTCGGAGGTGCCTCCGCTGTTGTTTCGTCGGCTGGAGCATTTGGTGCTTTCCATCGCCGGCTATTTTCCAAATAGAGTGCTTTCCAGCGCCGCCTATTTTTAAATGCGAGCCATTTCCAAAGTAATATTTCCTGTGCAAAATTGGGTGTTCATGACACTGAAAGGTATCCACTTCTGTCTTCCTCTGCAGGTACACGACTGCTCTGTTACCGAATCATTCCTCACAGGATCGATAGGGTGGCCCTTTTATGTGGATTTTATTCAACATCTGCAAATGTA
>JAUOBX010644265.1:0-14864 GCA_032360705.1 Eupentacta quinquesemita | reverse complement strand
AAACCTCTCCGTGCGAACTCCCACTGCTCGGACTTGGACAGCAAGTGAAATAGATTCAGGCGAATATTCCAATAGGCTACCTTCGCGCATAATTAACTAACGAACAGGTATAGGCAGGGCCCATGCATTATGTGGGCCACTGTACTGCGGGTGCCAATAGCCATTCCGTTGGTTTGGGGTCACATCTACGGGCATATCAAATGCAGATCACAAGGACGGTAGGCCTCTAACCTCGCATCAGGTCTTGGCCATAGCCAATGCATGATTTCATCTCGATAGGAACCAATCCCAGCACGGTCCCGGGACAGCCATCCTACATCCCATATCTGATTAACAACCATTGAACCACAGGATGAGAATCCGACTACTTTCACGAATCCAACCAAAGAAACTGTATACAGCCAACTGACGAAGCTTATCCCAACCCGGAGCAACCCCTGCCCCGGGAATTTCTAACTCATCGGCACTCCAACATTACCCGAATGCCAATAACTCTCCAATCACACAGTGACTGTCGGCAAGTCTAGCCACCACTGGAAATATGTCTGGTGGAATCGAACCCGGAAGGAAGTGCCAGTCGCCAATCGACTTTGCCCCGGCCCCATGGTACCACCCTCACTCCTGCGCAAACCGTTTCCCCAATCAATTACAAAATCAGAGTAGAATACAAAAATAAAATGAAAAAAACAATGCAGGCGGCCGGATTCGAACCCGGGGCCCCTCACACGAAAAACCTTCATGCACTCCATCACATCACCACCATGAGAGATTAGAATGGGTTATCTATTCTTACTCATAGTGGATATCACGTGTATATACGTTGTTTCGTTGATGACATTTGAGTGAATAAGATGGTCATAACTAATTATTAACACGAGTTGTGCTTGTGAACAGTTTCATGTGGTGTATTATGATAATATCATGGATATGTACGAATTTGGAGGTATGGCCCACTACCTATCGGCATTGCCTCCAACTTCCTCCTCGAAATCCTCAAAATAACAAGCCATATCGAGTCCGATTTCACTATTAGCACAAGACGATTCATCGTCCCCTTGTTCTCACGACAATTGCACGGCTATGGGATTCTTATCTTCGTCAATTTCGACAGTAAAATAGGGAGCTAATTTCAACTGGATAATCGTTTCACAGCATGCAGAGTATAGTAATTGACTAGACAGTTCACACTAACTGCGTGATATTCGCATACAACTGCGTAGTGTCACCGAGGTCAGACAGCGCTGCTGTGAAAACGTGAACGAAGGACAAGTCCCACGAGCTACGTCAAATGACGTGATCGCATTGAGTATCTGGGCTGGGTTCACGAGAGGGCTGGAATCGGTGACAAAAAGAAACCTTTTCAGCGGGGGAGGTAGGAAAAACTATGTAGTGTATCGGCTTAAAATTGTGTATGTGGTTCCAGGAGGCCCCATTCAACAACATATCATGGGATATTGGCCGCAAGGGAATCATGGCATATACACTTTAACTATTATGTTCACCAGTGGTCGAACTGACAATCTGGGAGGCATGTGACAGGGCATTTGGGATGCATCATTCAGATATCTACCTTATACTGTATGATACATATATGACAACGAGGCTCACTGACGATTTTGTGAGTGGGTGCCGGGGGACGTATTTCAGAAGAGGCAAACCTCTTCGAATATCATGCTGACAAGTGAGATTTGTGCTCTCCTGACCTTGAATGACATTGACTTGGGAGTAAAAACGATAGAGTTCTTCCACGCTATATTTGTAACCTACTGGTAGTTCCGAGCATTCCGAGTTTAGCTTTCTCCTGATCTGGGACGACCTTGAACTGACGCCAACAATAATGGGGTTCTTTCTCACCCTATATGTACCCCATGTACCTAATTTGAACTGGTTACATGCTTGTATTATACAGATATCATGCATACACGCATTCCAAGTTTTACCATCTCCTAACCTTGAACGACTTTGACCTGACACCAAAAACAATAGGATCTTTCCTCACTATATAATCATGGGACGGCCTAATGGAAAGTTTGGTTCGTTTCTGTCAACTGCATCTGATGACCCACTTTGACCTCATTTGATCTCTTGACCTCATTTGACCTTTAGGGCTATTTTTGTGACAACCAGATTCCTCATGTTGAGGCAATCCATGAAGTCACCCATATCACCCTCCTACAATGCTCCTGTTACTAGTTATCCCAAGTTATCAATCAGCATGTGAGAGGTCAAGACAGCTCGAACCCTGAATTAGTATAGAATATCATGATAAACACTGACAACCTTGTGAACACCATACCTATCAGATGCAATGGTGCACAGACTTTATTCTTGGTATGTAGACATACGAAGTGCATATTCCCTAAAAGTTTTGGGTCAGGTCAACCGTCAAAGTTTCAATACATTATGGATACAATAAACACACTACAATTGTGTAGGAGGCTCCTCCATTCTCTACTAAGTGGGAGGGGAGAACCTACAACTAATCCATCCATTATTTATCTCCGTGCACAGTGGCCTTCAATACTGGACCCATATTAACCAAATGATCTTGTAATTCTTGGGCTGTTTCTGCACTGTGATCCACCAACTTGTCTTCACTGAGGGAGAATGGATACACTTGATGTACAGTGAAGTCAGGAAGTATTGTTTCCTTGATATTATTTGATCAATTGATTACTTGTGCAAACAGTATTCAACTAGGTCTTGCCCACTCCACAATGGTGTTCACCCCTTTGAACAGACGAGACCATCTTGCAGCCTATCTATTTGAACGAGCAACTGTAGGCAGTCACAAAAAATCTTATTTTGAATAGTTTTAACTGAAAATGATTAATTTAAATTGATAATGGACAAACATATTGTTTATAGCGAGGAGGGGTGGGGAAGCAGGGCGAACAAGTCACATCACCAGCCTACATGACATGTAGCATAATTGACATGTCCCAGTGTCACAGTATCCCAAGCCTGAAATGGTATATTTATTTCATTACCTATACTGAGAATGACATATGATCCTTGCTGTCAACAATCATAAGACAAAAACGCTGTGGCACACATTACACATGTTACGATTTAACAACAAAACTTGGCAAAAATAAGGCAACGAATCACACCACGTCGTCGTGATCTTGCGGTTAGTTCAGTAGAACAGTGTAGTATATGTTATGGAGTTAAGGAGAAATACCGTTATACTGCACCTTCTGTACTGGATACAATAGCGTGATATCTACATGGGTTCAATAGTCAAGGTCCTCTTTTGTAACACGGCGGTATTGATATTCTGTTCCCAGCGTACTGGAATGTACTGAATACAATGCTAGTGCAGGTTTTCATTTGAACGATTCCTCAGCAGGAGACGTTTTGTATAAGCCAGTTCATGTTTGTATTATATAAGGTATAAACTAGTCTGATGATCGATGTCAAAGGTCACATGGGATCACACGGAGACCGGACTCCACGAACAGTGTACAGGGCAATAGAGATATCGTTCATTTCGGCACAGGGCAAGCTTTCGGAACTCTCCTGAAGAAGAGAATAACTCATGTTACCACAACACATCGCTAATATTTCCCCCATACTTGAGAGACAATAAGATGAAACGAGTTTGGAACTTTCAAATTTGGGTTGTAACAAGACCACAATTATGTGGTGTGATTCCTTTTCCTGATTTCTGTTGTTTAGTCGTGAGTCGTAACATGTGTGATGTTTTCAACAGCGAACTCGTCTAGCCTAATGGTATAAATCATATGTCATTTTCGGATTAGGTAATGCATAAAAAAAACACTTTAGACTTGGGACACTGGCCCACTGGGACTTGTCAATTAGGCTTCCATGGTCATGTAGGCTGGTGATGTGACTTGGTCATCCTGGTCGCGCACCCTTCCCTTTCCAAACTGAAAATATGTATGATTATTTTTAATTCACCTTTATGATTCTCAGTTTGAATCATTCCAAATAAGATGTTCCAGTCACCGTTGTGGTGACAAGATGTATGATGCCTATGAATTACTTCGAATTATCTCAACCAATTGCACTATCAAGGGAATTGAGTCAATTACCTAATTGGAGTAATTGCACGTTCAAATATGATGGTCACTGCTAGAAGATGGTCTTGTTCGTTTATGTGTAAATGGAACATTTCGTGTGATTTCATCGACTGAAATTTTGGGTGAAATCTGCGTTCATAGACACATTTTCGATCCGCCTTGTCTGTCATTCTGGGAACATGAAAAATGTATTGCAAAGCTAGAATGCATCAGGAGATTGAAAGGACAATAAGACTAAATAACCAATTAGCACAAACATGTATCTTTCCACCCGTTATATAACTCTTGTGGACAAATGGTATTCAAGTTCCCGATAACTTGGGAAGGCTAGAGTTTGAATTCATTCATGTCATTGCGCCTGGCGTTCTCGTCAGCAAACATGTTGATTATTCCATCTTTATCAAGGGGCTATGCCTCCTCGCTCTCGATGAAGAGAATAGCCAGCGAATCCAGCTAATTTTGAGAGATGAATGAACGTAGGTAATTCTTTATTAGCTTCAATACGGAGAATGATCTTTCTGCAGTCGCCACTGTCATTGGAAGTGAACTCATAGGACCACAGCCGATAACAGCTGAGATCATAGTCATTCAGATGCTGCAGGACTTCAGAAACTTGTGGCATGTCTCTCAAGTTGTCATGATCACCATAGCACCTCTCATTATGCGTATATGGCTCCTCTGTTAGCTATTCATCTGCATACACTCTGACAGTCCTACAGACATAAAAATGTCAGGGAACAGAACAGGCTTAGCGACTAACTGCTGGCCTCTGAAGCGTTCTTTCAATTGTATGGTAAGTGGTGTCAATCACTCCTCCGGGTCCTGTGGTCTAGTGTCCGAAGAAACGTCCAAGAAACGAGGAAAGCGTCCCGACCCAGGCGCTAAATCCATGAATTCGAGCAGACCCTGCTCTGTATTCCACTTGAACTCGCTGACGCGTGCGGCGTGCCTACGATCCCCACCAAAGGTAGTTGGAACACCACCCCGTCTATCCAATGTTGATGTCCTGTTAACTCACATGATCGTGGACAGCTACAACAAAATCGGATCGGGGGAAGGGGGGGGGGGGATTTGCCCAGCTGAACGGAAAGAAATGCTAATGGCCCAATGGCCGATACCTGCCCGTACTGTTCCAACAATGTTGGCGGGGATTGTAGTCTGCACCAAGCACGAGACCAGTCTTTTTCTTCAGCGTCTCAGTTTTGATTATGATTTATGAAGAATACCATGTCCTATGAAGACCTGTAACACCATATATAAATTTATATGATTCCACAGGAGGCTCAGATATCCTGTTTTAGTAGTGTGGAGGAATTCGGGATTCAGCACCCGACTTGCTCCCTTCCTACAGCATTTTGGTTTTATCTAATCAGGGCTAGGAACCCAGGCTGGGAAAACTCCAAAACCAGAAGAACAGCTGCCGATACAGGCTAGTAGAGGTACTCAGAAACCTTGAGGAGTGGAATTGCCAGTGGGGGTGGGCTCCCCACCCCCCCTCCCCCCACCCCCACACACCCACGGGGATACCACTCCGCGTTACGAGCAGACCCACCAAGTCCAACCCGTATGCTCAACTAACGACAGCTGGTGGTGTCCTGAGACAGAACTTGGATAACTCCAGTAGGTCAGAACTTAGGATACACAGGGAACTCGCTTACGCGTGTTCCATGCACCGTTGGAAGGAGGGGGAGAGAACGTCCCAGAAGGACCTGGCTTAGAGACATTGCTGAGTGGACAGGACTCCGCATGGCAAATGCGACCCATGCAGGACAGGACAGAAGGGAATAGCGATTCATGGTCGGCCAACAGTTAGGAAACCCACTCACTCTCACTCATGTGGGAACGTGCATGGAAGACACCTAGCGGCCTTAGCCGCATATAACCGTCACGGTCGCCACCGATCACCCGGCATCCTCCGAGCAAGCGACCAGACCTGATACTGACCCATTCCTACCTCCCTGAGGTTCCCGTCTGCTGCGCTTAGGGTAGTGAGGTAGTCAGGAAGGAACCCAATTTCCACTTCATCCCAACCGTCAGAGTCCACGGCTGATTATAGTATAGCAAGACTGGAAACCTGAAAATACGGAGCCTAAGTTCTGATTGGATAGACACATATTATCCAAATAAGCCAGTTCATGGTTATCAATGCGCATGCTCACAGCGGCCATGACGTAATTAAACGTTCGGGATATCTCCATTACGTTGTACACTTTTCGAGCTATCCGGTCTCCGCGCCCCCTGAGTGACCTTCGGCACAGATCAATAGCATACGGCGTGGAATGCAACCCTGAACAGTCTTATTACTCCCTATCCTACTCCTTTTTTTATAGTTATACTCGGAATGCGTGTGACTCCTGATCCCAGCTGGAAATCTCATATAGGAGATATTGCAAAGCGGGCATCACAGAAACTTGGGTTCCTTATCCGCTCTCGGAACAACTTTGAACCTATCCACCTGCTTGTTGCGGCTCTATAAAACACAAATTCTCCCCCAGCAGGAAAACCGTTCCCATGTTCGCGTAGGAGCCCCTCCGACAGTTATTGAAATCCTGGACACGGTTCAGTCCAAGGTTATCAGACTGGTTGAAGATGACTCCTTGACTTCCTCTCTGCAAAGTCTCGCGCTTCGGAGCTGTGTCCCAGCTCTCCATCTCTCTCTTCTATCGCTATACATCTTTTGGCATTGCCTCATTTGGGGTCCACTCGATTACACGTCCACCCTTCATCCCATTCCGTGTAACTCGGTTGACAAGCAGTATGCACCGATATGATGTTTGCATTCCTGCGATCCGCTCTGTTTCTCCGTCGCTCTTCCTCATTCGTTGTTGAACCTCTCGACTTTGGAATGCTTTCACTCTTCCTACAACCTTCATCTATCCAAGTCTATACCAACAAACTTTCTCTCACTACTCTCTTGTAACTTTTTCGTATTCCTCCATAAATTAGGGATCGATTGCCCGCTTCGATGACTAGCGACCCCTATTATTTTTCGTGAACGCAATATTAATATTTTGAGCCTACCGTTATGTTGAAAGGTTCATCATCACGGCGAGGAATCATAGCGCACCGTCAGTGTGTTATTGTAAGTTTCGGATGTGATTTTGAGCACCACATTACTGAAGCAGAATAACAGTCACTGCGAACGGCATGTCTGAAACACTGGAACAAGTACCAGCGAGAGCTGTTTTATCGTGCTTAAACCTTTTACCGATAAAGCATCAGCCATACAAGAAAATATGGCTATTATCACAGATTACAGCAAATATAACACATCCTTATTGCTCCTCAGCCTCAACTCTGGAGGGTCCTTGTAATACCACAACGAGAACAAGAATGATTGCGAATAATGTGGAATCCAACAATTAAGTTGGCTAAGATGCCACTAGAGATACGACACTGATATATAAGAGTTGATGGCTAGATGAAGCCTGATATCCGAACGTTGTAACTACAAATATACTGGGTGAATATTCCTGTCGTATTTGAGTAAGACACAATTGAGGACCAGTCTCCTAGTTACCAGGTTACGGGAATATGCTAATTTATGATCTTATTTATGAGGGAATTTCGGAAATGTGGACCTTTCACATGAGAATCTCACTAGAAATGATGGGAATCTTCGATAATGGTCTGTATATGAACGCAGAGCCCAATGCCGACACACTGGTTACTGTTACAGTGTAGCTTACTATTTTTGAGGATGGTCAAACCTGACTGCGGCTCGTCGGAGCAAGCTTTCGGGTCGATCTTCGGGTGGAACTATGATATACTGCTGAATATAAAATAGGCCTACTCGTCTTTCTGTATGTGTGTGGAACGCCTTACTGGTGTATATTTGGTAATTTCCATAGTTCCAGCGCAGCGTGCAGTCCGCACAGTGCACCGTATTATCGTCAATATTGTCGAGTGTTAAGGGCAACGCAGCACATTCATCTACACCTTTATAACACGTTCAACCACGCCATCAGACACTAACGCTCGTACGGACCTGACCATTACTACGGATTACGACAAACGTATTACGCTTCAGGCCTGGGAATGATTTGTCACATCTCGCGCCCTAAGAGCAGATCGAATCTAGTTTGTTAGGTTGAATTTCAACTGCTGTTTCGACTCATGGTAAATACTTGTCTTCAGGTTGGTGAAGCCCTACTAGCGTACATTGTATACCACTGTCATAGTTCCAGCGCAGCATGCAGTCCGTACATTGCACCTGATCATCATCAATATTGTCGAGCGTCACAGGCAAAGGTAATACAATCATTTGCATTTCGCATAACATAGCAGAGAAAATTTCGAGGAAAATCAATGATAGCGCCCTAAGAGCGGCTGGGCGACGTCCACTTTCGAACCCATCTGAGATTTCTCATGGGCCGACATGTGTGCCAGGTTGTTCCGAGTCAATCGGACATTGTGTGGCGGAGACGACAAAGGCAAAAACCTGATATCCCCGAAGTGGAGATAGAATGTTGGTCTAATAGCCGCGTACCCTCGGGATATTCCGGAATTTTGGAGCCGAGTTCCAGTGTGGGCCCCAGGGTTCATCATGTTTCTCCTCTTGCAAATGGTGGTACACAGTGCTGGGTGTGTATAAATGTATATTATCTATGTGTGCGTGTTGCGTCCCATGTAGACACGATAACTAGTGAACGAAGAATTGCAGAGACTTCATACTTGTTATAGGTTGGTCATATTGAGTACATGATCCTTACTGTTTGTGGGTTCAATGCAAGGTCACATGTGGTCGACAGAAGTCAAAGTCTGAAAACCTTGTATACACGATAGCCAGTGAAGAAAAGGTGCCGAAAATCATTGATGACTGTCGTCAGAAAGTGCGGTGGCGCTCACAATTTAACATGTTAGGGATTTCCACCTAACAAAGCAAAGTTTGGAATCAATCTGGTAAGGCATTAGCGTCCTATTGCCCTACCACGAGTTAGTAGTATTAGTTATTCCGGAAATTGAATATGCCCCCACCCCATCACATTGGGATTCCTAAATCTACCCTATTTATTATCAAAACTAATATTATGACATTACATATTGGCCCACCCAATCCAATTGTACGTTTGCTATTCAAAAAATAAATGAAGAATCGGTCTATTATTGACAAATGTTGTTGGATATCATCCACATTAGGTACCGAGTAGTTTTTCATGTGCAATAGGTCAATGGAAGACATGTATACTAGAGGTGATTATATCCCCGAGACTCGAATAGTGAGTTTCCGTGGATAAAATGGTTTTAGAGTTGTGTCCGCCGCCGCAGTCTACACCGTCAGAAACTCTTGCGCGTGTGACCGAAACTCTGTGTGACCGATGCCTCCTATTTTGCTGTTTTCATGTAAAATTGTTATTTCCCCTCCCCCGATTCAGTAAAGAGGGCGCTATACACAATTTGTGGATTATTACCCATATATCAAGATTGGAGAGGGCGCTATCCACAATTAGTAGATTATTAGCTGAAGGGCTGTATCAGTACAACACTCACTTGAGAAACGTAACAGTTGTGCTAATGATCAGACGAAGGTCATACGGTAGCGCGTGGAGACCGGGCTGCATGAACAGTGTACATAGCGATATAGCCATGGATCATTTCACAACAAAACATCACTAATATTGTCTCCACACTTGAGGACAATGTCATAGTCGAGAATTTAGTGAAATTGTTTCAGTTGCGTCAGTTCGGAATTACCCCTGAAACAATAATAAATATGTATGTGTGAAGTTTCGCCTACTCCCGAACGTTAACCCGCTGTGAGCATGCGCAATGTTGACCGTTAACTGGCTCATAGCATACCAATATTTGAAAGAAACACTGCGATGGGCTCCGGGTAATTTATATCAGCCTTGGTATTACATCGCGGGTGGCATTTATGAGAAAGGCTGTACCAGTACCGCCTCCCAGAAGGATGTTTCATCATACCTTCAAATAATTAAGTTTCATCGCGGGTATCATTTATGGGAAAGGTTGTACAGGCTAGACGTCTCTTGTGTTAATTGCAACAATAATTTAGATGAGTTCATCATCATATGTAAACGCTAGTCTTGAGACGCTTGACCAGCTTCAAGTTACAGCCCGCATTTGCATATTCCTCTGTATTAGTAACTATACTGGAGTCGTCAATGAAAAACAATGAAAACAATGATATCGACACTTTTTTTACTGTCTTGTACGTTGACATGTTCTTTAACATTCTCACACCTTGCATATCTATCATTGGAAGAGGTCCCGCCGGTATGAACTGTTACCATTCGACAACAGCCGGAATTGTAACGCTGTTAAGTCTCTGGAGAAGTCAGAGAGTGCGGATGGTGAACACATTGTCTACATTGGTGATCCCTAAACATTTTCATTGCCTATGATGCAAAAGTGAACCGTTGTATTTCATACAACACAATAAGGTACACAATAAGGTACACATAATTTATGAAAGGGTAAAGCTGTTATAACGGGATAGAATAACTATCTCCGAACGTATTATTGTGGAGAAAGATCGCACAAAATAATTCCGGCGCCTGCTGTTTCTCAGTCGAGGTAACCTCACCCTCCCACTTGTCATTCTGTTATCGTGTCTTCCCACATTACAGGGAATTTGACCTCCAGTAACTCACTTTACAGCTTCTGATCTAATATCCACAGCTCAAATAGAAAATATCACATAGGATTGTATGCCTGGCATGTGGGATATAACCCCCACCCCCCTACCTGCGGTAGGGTATAGCACAGCATCAGAACGTCGTGAGGTTCTATTTGCCGGGATATTCGAATGGATATAGCTGGAATTGGAGAGAGAAAACTAATTTTGCATTTCACATACAGGGGCGAATCGAGCCTATCCCATAGTCACCAGTGCTTCTGAAAGCAGATACTACTTGAAAAGAGAGGGGGTTAAATTCCGTTAAAATGATCAATTATTATCATGACGCTTATAGGGGATCGGTACAATACGTCAGAGGAATAGTCGATTCCATAGATGGCGACTAGGCAGAGTGATCATAGTAGGCCCAACCTCTTTCGACCACATGGTCAGATGAAGTAAAACGAGCTGAATATAACAAGAACACAACGATGTGTAGTGATCCCTTGCCGTATTTGTGACATGATAACAATTCCGACTTCATCGCACGACTAGGGCAAATATGAATGTTTCCGTTTGGGGCGGACGGGTGCGGGATGAAACATTATCTTGAATAAACTTTACCCAAACTGACCAATGGCAAACGGGTTACATGTCCCATGATCCAAACTGACATTAATACTTGTCCTCTGACTGATTATTGTATCCTGTGGATACTATGACTGAATACTATGAACAGTTTTTGGGATATCGCGAAAATGGCATTACGGAAAATTATACTACACCGAGTTTGCACCATACAACTAGTTCTTTTAGAGCGCCACCAATTGTACCAGATGCTCACTGAATGGAGCGTGAATCTCCGGGTAATCTGATGAACAAAATGTTACTGTGATGTAATTAGCCGATGCTGAGCTGTTCTAGCAAGTTTGATACATCCAGTTGACGAAACATATCCAATATGTGCTCGGGAGCCTCGTATTATCAGCTAAAATTGCAGCTGTCGCATTGTTATTGAGTGTCTTCGGCTAGAGATCGAAGCGTGACATGCAATTATCAGGGGTGTCATGTTTGTTGTAATTAGTGGTGATGTCAGGGATGTTTGTATGATGGTGCTTGATGACGTGGTTGATTGTGTAAAGGTGTTATGTGTAACCTTGGTTGTAACACTATATTGACAGTAATAGGTTGTTACGGCTGCATGCTGTGCTGGAACTACGAATATATCAACTGATCAAGGTGTGAATAAATATGCTATTTTGCCTGTAACTGAGACCTGACAATATACTAGCCCTATTTTCACTAGGCCTACACTGTATTTATACTTTATCTTGTTCTTGCAGATTAAAACCGGATGGTTTTGATATCAAGCATGAGCCACGTCTTCATAGACGCGGCGGCGGTGTCTCCATTCTGTTCAGGACATCATTCACAATCACCACCGAACGTTCGACTGATTTTCGTTCTTTTGAAGGTACGAAGTGCACCGTCATCTCAAAAGGACCGAGTGTTACCCTCTTTGTTATCTATGTACCCGCTCCTGTGAAAACATTATTCTTTGAGGAATTATCGTCCTTTCTAGAGGGTACATCGACAATACCCGGGAAGGTCGTTATAACGGGAGATTTCAACTGCCACGTTGACTGTGCCTCCGAACCAAACTCGGAAAGACTGGTTTCTTTGATAAACTCGATGGGGTTTCAACAGCATGTGAACGAGGCTACCCACACCTCCGGCCATACATTGGACTTGATAATGTCGCACTGTTACGATAATCTAATCACTAATGTCACTGTGGATACCCACAGATTATCCGATCACTACCACCATCAAATGCAATCTGTCTATCAAGAAACCAAACCCACCAACGCATTCTTTCACCTACCGGGCATTCAAGCAGATGGACATGAACTGACACGTGACATTCACTCATCACCGTTGTGCCAAATTGATGAGTCAGACGACTTGGACTCTCTTGTTGGCATGTACGACGAGCAGCTACCGTTCCTTGGCCAGCTTGCGACGTTGAAGAAGAAGACGGTCAAACTTCGCCCGAATTGTGAATGGTATACCGAAGACGTCAAGGCTGCTATATAAACGACAACGACGGAAATACCAGTGGTTATGGCCGAAATCGGGGATGACAGTCCACGAACAACTATATGATGATCAGCTTCAGCACGTAAATAATCTCCTTCGACAGGCTAAGGAACATCACTACTCGAATCTGGTCGAAGAGTGCGGCACAAATCAACATAAATTGTTCGGTGTCATCAATAAACTATTATTCCGCGAAAAATTAAAACAGCTTCCCGACTGCTCTTGTTTGTGTACCCTCAGCAACACCTTTGGTGATTTTTTCAAGACCAAGGTTACCAAACTACAGGACAGTTTGCAACCAGTAAGTAAGGAAACAACATCTGAACCTGTATGTATACCTCATCAATTTACTGTATTTGCTGAGTTAACTTTGTGTGAGGTTAAGAAACTTATCATGTCATCAAATTTCAAATTTTGCCAACTCGACCCTCTTACAGTTGGCTACTAAAGCTTTGCCTCGAGCCACTATTGCCAATTTTAACTAACATCATTAATGTTTCTCTCCGCTCTAGCGTCTTTCCAGGGGCATTTGAGTGCGCTCTTGTGACACCTATTCTGAAGAAATCCTCCCTTGACAGGAATGACATGTCTAACTACAGGCCCATCTTACAAGGCAGGAGTAAAGTTATCTGTGTGGGTGGCTGCAAGAGTGACCCTGTACAGCTTATCTGTGGTGTGCCTCAAGGTTCCGTTCTCGGGCCAATTTTATTTTCTCTGTACGTTGCCCCAGTGTGCAAAATAGTGCAATCACATGCGATTAAGTATCACCTCTATGCTGATGACACTGCCTTGCTGTCCAAATAGTCTCAATCTTGCTATTTTATCCGTTGAAAATTGTATTACGGAAGTCACTGAGTGGATGACGCTGAACAGACTTCAGCTTAATGCCAGTACACTGAATTGATCATCTTTGCTCCGAAGGTGGATATCGATATCAAGTCCATTTCTCTCAGATCTGGGTATTGTGAAATTCCTCCTTCAGATAAAGTGATGAATCTTGGGGTTATTTTTGACACTAGTATGTCGATGGTATCCAAAAACTGCTGTGTCGTTCAACATTCATCCAGCACAAATACCTCGGTAGAATCCGCCAATTCCTCACGGGACGTGCTGCTCTTCACGTTGCCATGCGTTCATTACCTCCAAACTTGATTTCTGTAACTCTCTTCTCTTCAGTCCGACAGACGTTTCTTTGAAGCCACTCCAGAGAATTCTAATGCTAGGGTTGTCACTCGTACTGGTTCTAGGGAGCACATTACTGTCCTTAGGCGCCTGCACTGGCGATCTATAAGAGAGAGAATCCACTACAAGGTCAATTTATTTGCTTTCAAGGCAATGCAGAACGGCCCATCCTACCTCAGTGATGAGTTAGAGTACTACACACCTGCGCGATCGCTGAGATCCGCTGCTCAGAACTTACTTGTAATTCCGAGCACTCGTCGAAGAATCGGTGAGCGTGGCTTTTCACATTCATCCCCCACACTTTTCAACAAACTTCCCACTCACATTCGTCTCTGCTTTGACAGTTCTTCCTTCAAGTCCGAGCGGAAAACTCATTTGTTTCATCACTCGTACGATATTTTTTGTTGTTTACCACTGTTAAGCGCTTCGAGCCTTCGAGGGGGGGAGGCGCTATATAAATATGTACTATTATTATTATTATTATTATTATTATTATTATTATTATTATCACAGAACCTCAATTTGCGCACTTGTACCATACCTAGCAACACTATATCTGTAGCCTAAGCGGCTATCCTAACTATGATGAGATGAGTATCGTCACAGAACTTCGCTTTGCGCACCTGTCTTTTACCTAGCAACACTGAAACTGTCGACCTTTCAAAGCTGTTATTCTAGCAATCAGTACATTTTTTCGGGATAATGTTCCCGATAAATATAATATGTTGATAATAAAAGAGATAATTTTCATAGTTGTCCCTTGAGAAAAGTGCACATTTTATGTCAACAAATCATTGATTTGACACACAAGTCATACAACTTTTTCTATCAGCAACATTGATCAGTTCTCATTACTAGGGGTCTGGCTAAGTATGTCAATATAGAGCTTCGGTAGTAAGAACGTATTCACAATTATTGGTGAAGCTTGAGAATATTCAGACACAAAGTCGCGAGTA
>JAUOBX010644044.1:0-14870 GCA_032360705.1 Eupentacta quinquesemita | reverse complement strand
TAGGGGGCGGCCGTCCCCCCTGCCCCCCCCCCCCCCTGTGGCGCCGCCCCTGGTTGCACCGCTTGTCCCATTTCAGCAATCCGTCAGTTCAGTGAAATACCTTAAGGTTGGTGAACGTTTCTCGACGATTTTGAGTAAACCAGTCCAGTTTCTCTCCCGGCGTCTGGTCAGAGTAACAACGCCACCGTCCTTGTGCGGGGGCTCCGTCCGAGGGTCCGGGATTGCGATTCTTAAAGGGTCCATGAGTCGAGCAATCTGTGAGAGCTGAGGTTCGGTGTAGCTCCTGAGAGAATCATTCGAGCTCTTCGAATCTGGAAATTTTAATTCAGGAATCAAATCTGTGAATGTCTTTCCACTCAGTAAGAAACTGTTCAAATCGTATGACTGCTCCTTTTTGATCCAATTCGTCTCTCGATGTCCTTTTATCAAGGGCAGACTAGCAGTCTTCGGAAACTGGAACAAATCCCTGACACAGGTGTGGATGTTCTTTCCATTCCAAGTTCGAGTGAGTTGTTACACTGATGGATTTGAGTAATTATTATTATTTAGATGAATTGTAACGTCAAGTCTGATACGACTGAAGATACTGGTAATGATAGCAGTAGTCCTCGGATATCTTGAGTGAATAGTCTGACATGTTGACTCTCTACATGTTTTCATTAACGCATGAGCAGGCGTGGCCATAGTGAGTAATGAGCGTTATGAACGACCTATTGTCACGGTGGGCCCACAGAGTAAGGCTAATCACACATTGACCACTACTCAGCCCAACTAATAATCCCCTCGTCGGCAACTGAGTGTAGTTGTCCGTGCTGCTAATGGTCAACACCCTATTGTCTCCGTAGTTCTCTCCTCTGACGTCACAACAATAGCCAGTCAGCACTCGCACTCATGGACAGTCTAATCCCTACAGAAGTATGTATTGTTGAAGAGTAATCAGTCGATCTGGGAGATTTAAATGGAGTTTGTGTGATGTTAGCCGATGGGTTAGGTATTGTGATCAATCACAATTCTGTTCTTATTCAAGATGTCAATCAGGGTAATTGAGTAGGCTGCAAAAATCATTATGTAAGCGTTACTTCATCCAATACGATAGAGATCATGAATCGGACTGTAATTGACCAATCAATCGAGTTCGAGTCCGAGTCCATGGGTAATTTCAGGAAAATGTCAAGTAACAATTTCGATATGAATAATACAAAGAAACTCTCACTTACATCCACAATTCAAACTAAACTTGGGAGGATTCACAAGGAAGGCCCCAGGCCGCTCTTAAGACCTCATCATATACACCCTCCAAATGATTCCTTCCGGCGGCTGGGACATATACTCTCTGGGTTGGACTGTGCAAGCCTAATCTGAACCAATTTAAGGAACTCATCCCTCTTGACAGTCACTTGGGAGACCTTGCAATCGAATACCTCACCACGCACCACTGCAGTTAAGCATAGAAAATAGTCCTTCTCGGAGTTTCTCTTACCTGAGGATAAGGACTCTTTTCTGGGACTAGTAGCAGCGGGAAGGGGGTGACTATAGCTCTATAGTTACTCTATTTCACCCCTCTTTCCTCGTCCTTGGTCTATCCTAGCATTTTGATTCCTTGCCGAAGATAAGAGGAATCTATGCAGTCATGCAATTTTGTGTGTGTGGATGTGTGTGTGTGTGTGTATGTGTAAGTTCAAATTGGGTGCATATGTCACATATATGGAGAGGAAGAACACTGTTGTTTTTGGTGTCGGATAAAATCGTTCGAGATCAGGAGGGGGCAAAACCCCAGATGCTTGTCAGCGTAATATCTGTATAACGCAAACATGTGACAAGTTCAAATTGGGTACATAGGTCCAGGGGCGTCGATCCGTTTTGAAAAGTGTGTGGGGGGGGGGGGGAGGGGACATACCATAAGGAACACAATCTAAGCGTAGCGCCTCCATAGGCTGGCGCGGAGCGAACAAAGAAAATGTGTGCCCCTGGTACCCCCCAGATCGTCAGAAATGGCACTTGCGTGGTCCGATTCCAATCATCTAGAAGAAAACGGATTTTATCAGGAGAGGCAGAAGAAAATGACGAATTTCCACTGGCGCGCTAACATCAATGTCCTTTTTCAGGCATTCTAGGATTTAATCAGGGATACGTCGGTAATTAATTAAAAAAGTTAGTTTCCTAGTTTTAGAGTCCTGAGCGAGCACGCAGGGTAATGACTTGACATGAGTTACAGGTTACTAAGCGCCTAACACACGTGGCACACACTTTGTAGGTGCTGTTTGTTTACTTTGTGGGAAATCAGTCACAGTCGACCTGTGTAATGGACACATTCGCTACAATAAACATAACAATTATGCAAGTAATTGAACACACTATCCAATTATCCCTTCTATAAATGATTCTTTGCCAAGGGCAACATGGATCTATGCGATAGCGCAGGGTTACGTGTGTCTCTGTGTGTGTGACGTCCTAACTTGTCAGCACGATATCGAACGAACGCAAGCAAGTTTGATGATCAAACTTGGTATGTGGGTTGCACATATAGTGAGGAGGAAGCCTATTGTTCTAGAGGTGAGCTCAAGGGCATTCAAGGTCATGAGATCGAAAAGTTGGAAAAGCTTGTCAGCACGATATCTTAAGAGCGCATGTATTCAAGTTCAAATTTGGTATGTGAGTTGCACATAGTGAGGAGGAAGCCTATTGTTTTGGGTGAGAGCTCAAGGTCATTCAAAGTCAGGAGAGGACAATGTTAAAAAACTTGTCAGCACGATACCTAAAGAGCGCAAGTGTCTATTAAGTTCAAATTTGGTATGAGGGTTGCACGAATGGAGAGGATGAACCCTATTGTTTTGGTGTTAGGTCAAGGTCATTAAAGGTCATCAGGGGACAGTCCTCATATATCTTGGCAACGCAGCATTCTAGAAGGATTCCGTAATGGAAAGTTTTGTTCATCTGTGTGAAATACATCTGGCGACCTTCTCCGACCTCCTTTGACTTTTTGACCTCATCTGACCCTCTGACCTCATGACCTGGAGGGCTAACCTAAATGGTCTTGTTGAGACAAAAAGTCAATTACAGTGACCTACTAAGAAACTCCTCTCTCACGAGCTATCTCAGGTAATAAACCTTCGTGAGAGGTAATGACAGCCAAAAACATTGGGATTATGTACATTAATTTGATGTTTGACATTGACATATCTGCAATTCTGATATTTTATGGGGACATTTTATGGGGATGCCGTAACCGGAAGATTTGTTATTCTGGGCGGACTACATCTGGTGACCTTCTTTGACCCCATGTGACCTCTGGCCTCACTTTACCATGTGCCTTTGGTGGCTATTTTTTGGGACAACCAGATTCGCCTTGTTAGGAAAACCCACCAATTACAATAACATACTATGACACTTCCCCTATACTATCACAAGTTATGGACCCTTTTGAAGGGTCTGGACAGCCTAAGACATTGAAATGTAGAAACATTTGACAATGACATCTTGGCTGATCCGGAGGGTTGTCATTGTGGACAATTTTGTTTGTCTCGGCGAACTACATCTGGTGACCTACCTTGACCTCACTTGAACTTTTGACTTGTGGGCTAATTTTTATGATGACAAAAATGTGTTTTGTTGAGACAAATTCAATCACACTACTGTTCTGTGATACTCTGATCACATGCTATGGGTATCTCAAACTATTTTCCTTTGTGAAAGGATGACTCAACAAGGTGATCGCAATAGGTGTCTCGCCTTAGTTGTGCGATCAGTGATTTTGTTTGTAGTCAAGGTTCTGACCAGTATATAACAGATGGGTGAGCATGTGCACTTTCCTATATCTCTGCTGAACATAATTGCTCCCATGGGCTATATCCATATCATGCTTTTCATGCCTTTCACTCTTATAGATCCTAAGGATCCATTTATACCTGCTGAATGTGTTGACATTTATAATTTACCGTATCTATACCAATGACTGAACCTCACAGGATGACAGTTTTTTTTATGGGGCGGATAAATTATCACTCTCCAGCCCTACTCGGTCCCAAGGTAATTCTGTTCTGGCAAAGAGCTGCCCTAATGATGCCATGACAGATGTGTTAGTAGAAGGTGTTGACAGACAGTGGATTCTGGTCTAGGGGTTCAGATTAAAGATCAAACTAACAAAGCTTGTGGCCACTGTTTATTAAATCTGGGAAAATAGTATTTTGGTGTGGTTTCACAAGTGAGTTTGATGTTGGAAGTTGCCTAAATGATGCTAAGTAATAACATTAAATGACGTACAAGGATGTAAACAAAAGTGTCTATTGGATTTATGCAAACTGACAGAAGATCCAATTGAACACTAAGTTTCCTGAAGATGCGCCACAGCAAGAACATTACATGAACTGTTATAAGTGTGCAAATTTGACACACCAACAACTTCCAGTGACCCCAAATGTACTCGTAGAAGTTTGAGATCCATTCGCATGCCGCATCGAACAAGTTTCTCGTGAATCAGAGAAATCTCCATACATTAGGCAAATTACTAATTATGCAAGTTGATAAAAATACTCATGATGCAAATTAGATAGATGTAGTGACCTCCAGAGACCTGAAATATACCCTCAAAATTTTCAATACCAGGTAAATCAGATGAAAATGTCTGAATGACCTTAAGGGACCATGACCCTAGGTATTTTTATGACTAGTGTACTGTACGTGAAGGGTAGGCTATTGTTCACGTATGATAATACATGGTCCATGAAATGGGAGGAGGGTGGGGGCGTCTGAAATGAACACTTAAAAAAAGTGATATGTAACTAGGATTAGTTGCGCGATTATTAAGACATGTAGCTCTGGGCATCATTGCATATTGTGAATGCCATTTACAATGATGCAGTTCATTTGACAAATAGGCCTACGTATCGAGTCGATATTGGCAATTTGATTATACTGTAGACATCAGAATATAACAGATTTCGGACAACTATATTTTCTTCAGGACCACGCAAACATCGAAATGTCAAGGCCTGGTGTTGTCTACTGCAAGAGAAAAAGACCTAGGCCGAATTCTAATGATATCCACTTACTGATTTGAGGGCAACATCAAACATTGGCCAATCGATGACAAAAAACGACAGAAGTCTCAAATAAAAAAAGCCATCCGACTGGTTTGAGACTAGAAAAAAGCGAGTAATCTTTACGCATAGTTGCGATCTTGTTATAATACGGTCCATATTTGGATTGGTATTGCACCTGATAATTGACGAGCTTGTGAGAGGTGAAGTGTACTTTCCATTAGCTCGTTTCGCTCCAAACAGCACAACAAGCCGACAGATGAAGTGTTCAGCATGATGAATATTTATAGCTTAATGAATTATAGAATGAATATTTACGATAGCTCTGTCAGGTTCCACTATTATATGATCACTTATATCAATGACTCCTACAAATCTTATGATTCACAGACAGACGTTCGAGAGAGAACCACGCCACGATATCACCAAAATTATTAGTTTATACGTCTTGATGCGGCGTCGTTGCTACCTGCCAATACAACTGCAAACATTATTGTGAATCCTGGACATGATACAGCCGTCCTAGGGTTAGTTATAATAATGAATAATATAGAAGCGTCTGACGGGACGGCACCGTAATACAGCAAATGAACGGAAGAGTGGTCGAGCGGTATCAGAGACGCTTGACAATACCATAGGACCGGGTAATTGATTCCCACATTCATCATCGGGCGTTTTCCTTGGCTGCACTCACAGTGGCGTCTGGCGGGGTTTTGGTGTCCGGGCTCTGCTGTGGCGCAGTGGGTTGGTAATTAAGGAAGTTGTTGTCGGTTAGTCGAAGGAAGTCTCGTCGGTCGGCTGTACACAGTAATCGTTGTTGAACTGTGAAAATACGAACACCAAAAGCTTCCTCTTTTGTTCAGGATCTGAAAAAGTGGTTAGATCCTTGTGTTCACTGGTCGTCCGTCGGATGGGGACGTAAAAATGGCAGTCCCTGGAGCAGGTTGAGATTGGTTACTGTACACCCCGCGATAACATCTGAGCACTAGTCGAAGAAAGAAGGAGAGTTATCGCCGGTGCTCATCCACGATCAACACGGCCAGGGTTTCTTGATCAGCCTTCATTGACTCAAATCAACTCAAATCAAATGTGATGAACTTGTTCAGGGTGCGTTTAAATTATTCATACAAAGGAGGTGAATAATGTGAATATGTCATGTTAATGGTATTTTCGACAAGTAATTGATTCACAGCAATTGATTAACAACGAGTATAACATTCTCTTGACATTATGCAGCTATAAGTAGCAGTCATGAACTCATGATCGCATCCATTTTCTGCTATTTTTTCGTGCGTTACAGCCGTATAATTGGCGCCCATCCATGATCACAACATATGAATATGCTGATTGTTGGATTCAGGAATGAATGAAGAATACTCTGACAGCTAATCAATATACAATCGAATCCGAGTATGAGTTTACCATTTCATCACTCAGTATTTCAATACTGGGTTAACGTCATTTTGAAATGTTCAAAATGTGGGAACAAGTTTCGTCGATCGATATTTTGGGACTGATGATGACTTATGGAATATTAGGTATATTTAGTCGGATCCTCTAACATATTTTTTCATAGGAACCGATTTATAGACCCTAGTCATCAACGACTCCGTATTTGAAGTATATAATGTAGATTCCCAATACCAGACAGGAATCTGTTACAGTGGTGATAGATGATTACATTGGTGAGTCAGCAATGAAAAATAATTCAAGGTATACATTGCGATAACATAAAGCCTTCCGTGGGCTCAGTGTAAAAATCCGATAGGGAATTCAGTATTATAAAAACACAGAAGCTTCTCTCAACACTTCATCTAGGCTTCAAATTCTGCATTAGATTTTTACAGCTGTGCGATGTGTGATACGGGAGACTGCGACAATTTAATCTCCAAACAAGTATCAACATTATACACGCGAAAGTCATGGTCAAGGTTAGTACACGTAGGACGTAATTTGATCTGGATATCTCACATATTGGTGTGTACATTGGATGATGGGATGTCATTTCGTAATTCACTTGTATATGCAGAAGATTAGGAGGCTCAATGGCTATCGATGAAATGGTATTGTTAATTTATTCATTCAACTTTTACTGATATTATTTGATCATACCTTCGCTAGTGACGTTGTGCCTGTCATATCAACAGACAATACCATAGGAATTGATCTTATATAAGATATTTCTATCAATCTTAGGATCCCAAACACAGAAATATATTCACAGAATTACTCTGAATCCTTCGTATGAAATGTTCGAGATATTAGCAATATTCAGCGACCAGAGCTGAATACTTCAAAAATAAAATATATACTTCATTATCAAGCCATTCCACGGTTCTCATCATTTGTGACACATTACGGAGATTCGTCGCATCGAACAACGCAGCTGTGATGGTGTAGTAAAATAACCAGATGCATGGCCTCGACATCGCTGAGTGTATTATTACTGAAGTTTCATCGAGGAACACTCGCCGAATTGATCGTGGATAAGCACTGGCAATACATTGTCTTCTCTTCTCGTGTTCAAGCGTATTGTACTGCCCCCAGGACCGCTATCCCACCGCGCCATCCGACAGATGACCAGTGAATCACATGATCCGACTACTTCCTCAGAGCCTGGAGGGTAGGTAACATGTAGGTGTTGTGTATTTGTGAGGCAAAGCCCTGGCCAGATTGTACACTGCAACAACGAATTCAGGATTCGAAAATGAAAATAACTCGCGAAACGAAAAAAACTATCATATGCATGTTTTTTATTATCATTTCTAATCAATTTCGGACATTGTAACAGACGAAACAAAGATAAAATACAAATCAATCTGGCTCCAGCTAACGAAAAGTGATCCCAAGGTCCACAATTTCAACGAGAACTTCTGTACGAGTAATGTATGCACATAATTCATTGAAGTATCATCAAGTGGATGCATGTGAGACACTTCAACCCGGTGTCGCCTCTGGTCAAGTTCGACATGACTCCTTCACTGTCATGTTACCAAGCCCAGTGGCAATATTCAAGAGGACATTTGAGGGATTCGATGACAGAATCTGTATTCTACCATAGCTCTCCTAATTCGTTTTACTCTTTCCTCCTGATTTCACTTAGGATGGATATTTCTTTGAATCATCGGTGTCATCTTTTACTGGAAAAAAATAATATTGAACTTTCAAGAAGAATGAAATTACCATTAGGGATCGGGACAACTACACACCTGGATGTACGGCGCAACCGGAAACCTATAGTGATAACTAGACATGTTTTTCAACGATAAAAATGTATTATCAATAGTGTATGACTGACTGATGTTAACATTTGAACGCCCATACATAAATCATACTGGGTCTCAATTTATATTTTGCCTAATCGGTGGATTACACAATATGTCTTGCACAATATGTCCAGCCAATGTAATGGACTTCTTTCAATATAGAATAAAATAATGGATTGCTGCACATGGGTTCGATTCGTACCTGTCTTCATCGTCCGTCGTAGTGAAGTCAGCGATCCTCACGAAATTTCTAGGTTCACATAGTCTGTCCTCGGCACTGCTGTAGACGTTAATCACGGTAAGCGTTACTCCAAACAATTTGACGGAATCACGTCGCCAACTGAATAGGAATATCTACAGACATAATTTGTAAATATGAACGAGGGGCAAAAGATTAACCAGAAACGAGACTAGGCTCGATAAAGCTGTTGTTAAAATCAATGAGTCGCCATATTCACTCTCACTTCCGAACAGGCTACAAATTTATTTTTTTAGTGAAGTGCACGCGACATGAAGTGATATCCCAACACCGAAGGTTACTAGAAACAAGCTCAGGCATAATGTACCGGAATCAGGTTTGAGAACCCCGTGTTTAGATGCTGCCGTATTGCATTCCACCTCACGACCGAAGCCCAAACTGTACAACATGCGTAACATATATTGGTATCGTGTATTGAAGGAGAAGTAAGGTGAATATGGGTTAAACCTAGTGGAGCTGCATACATGAATCGATCATGGTCCAGCATGCTCAGTAGGCCTACGAACGTCATAACATATTCCCTTGACATTTATCGCGTTCAGTGAAATCAACATTCTCAAAGTAAACGATTGAACATGCATCGCTTAGTCACGATCAAGGGCCTAACAAGAACTTGGGACATTTGTTTTATTGAAACATGCTATTCGCTTGATTCACATTGATGCTATATAAACAGAAGCGATGTTTCAACTATGCTTCAGCGTAAAATTGATCATGAACCCGTTGGCGTGCTTTGATTGATAACATGAAGAGTATTCAGTCGGTATCCTGCTAGTATGGGAACTTTCATTCCATCGTGCGTGAAGCTTCTGGTATATGGTGGATAATGCGAACAAGTTTGAATGATTGCAGTCATGTTTACTCTAATCGGTGTCTGGACTAGACTAGAGGTTACTAGGTTCAAACCAGGATAAATGTACGTGAGCGATTATACATTTGTATTACCGGTATCGGATATGTTCAATGATTACCCACACCAACGGATTTTAATGAAATTTGGTACATAGCTAGTAGGTATATGTATTTTTAGGAAGCCCTAAAGTAATGACTGTATAACTGTTGCAAAAGTCTCTATGACATTCTAGATTCAATCTAAGGTTGGAAGTTAAGGTCAGTTTTCGAATCGTTGTCAGTGATATGATAGTAGCTGTAGACTGCCGTGTGATACTACGCTGGGCATCGTCAAGGCCACGCATCTGGCTTTTCCATCGAACTATCACAACTTATTACAAAAGTGTTATTCGATACGACGAATCTCCGTAATATGGAAAAAAGGTGTGACAAAATGATAGACACCGTGGCTGAATAATGAACTATGGATGTGGAATTTCTGAAAGAATCCAGGCCTAGCCGATGAATATCGCTAATAAATTCAAACATGTCAAACAAGAGGTTCAGAGTGATTCTGTGAATATACAGATTTCGTTGATGACTCTGTGACTGTCAGAAATATATAACATAATTCAGCGCTGTATGTGGCTACGTGTTTCCTCTCAGTAGATTAACTATGACATCGTCTATAGTATAGTTTAGTCGTTCCGTATACTTTCTGTTGAGATACGTGTTTCACCTACATAACACATACGTGTTTGTTCATTAAGAGCTGACAGCCACATCGCTAAAAAAAACATTGGATGTGATGGAGGATAAACTACACAAATGACGGAAATATTGTACACCTCCTTTCATTATAACTTACGTGAATTCATATTCATCTTAGCTTAGGAAAGAAGAAAATGAAAGGAAAATAAAATAGTTGACGTTAAGCACGATCGGCCAGTGAAGATTCACGCGAAGGGATGGGACATTTTCGATAATATTGCGCAGCAGTGTTCAACAGTTATTGCTAAATGTAGTATCACAAAGAAGAAACCTAGATATTTTCAATATTCTCCATCACGAAAACCGATGTCAAACATATGTTTTCATTCATGCAACATAATAAAATGATGAAAAAGACCGATGGAAAACATGCATTCTACTCTACTTATTTTATCGATTAATTCAGTTGATGTCCAACCTCCCTGAACTGTTCTAAAACAACAACAAAACATTTTGTAATATATGACCACACCTAAGAAAAGACGACGGAATTATTAGTGTATACTGTATTGTCTATTGAATACGAAACGCCAAACTGGCATCAGACAGCGGAAGCCACAGCATATAGCGATCATATGTAGCATTTCCTAACATATTGTAATTGGATGAATGAACCAACACCACTGTGAAAATGTTAAAATTGTCACAAATTCAAGAGACGAGTCATACTCTCCAAATTGTTCTCGAGGAATATGTTAATACATTAACTATGAGCCTATTCTAAGTGTTCCAGTAGATACTGGTACTAAGTGTTTCGAAACAGTGTTTAATGATTGACCGCGATAGAATTGGGTTGCTTTTCGATATATAAATTAATTTCGCCTACTGACTCGACCACAGAACGATGCGATCTAAAGGATGTCGTTTCCTGACCTCAGATTCTCGAGTAACGAGCACTTGGAGAACTGGGTCTGCTAATATAGTCAATGGTTATTCGAGCATGGTTGGAGAAGTACCATCCTCCCTCATGTATATTAGCATATATTGCAAACATGGATGCAATGGCGCATCGTCAATAAAGGAACTCCCAATGCAAATATATTCGTAGACAAACGCTTGCGTGCATTCAAAGCCACGAATTTGCGTTATAGATAGAGATGAAGGTATATTTCAAATGGAATACAATTTGATTCGCCTTCAGATATATTTTTTATTCAATACTCGAGTAAAGCTAATGCGCACTGCCTCGGAAGAATTCCGTTGGTGTTGCTGCACTAACTCTCAATCTGTCATGTCCGATGTCCATCTTGACGAGGACTACAATCGATGATATACAATGGCAGAATCTATCAAAACATACCTCCCGAAAGAGTTGCATCAGATGTCAGAATATATATCGCAGTTCGCTCTACCCACTAGTTCCAAAATTGGTCACAAATCTTTTGAGAAGTAAGGGAAAATGTATGTCAGTTAAATTAGTTAGGGTCAGACTAGATCGGGACTGCGACAAACATTTACGCGTGATGATTGTCCACACCGAGTCAAAACACCTGGATTTTATGAAGGATATCATATTAGACAGCATTTGCCCATTGAACATGCATTTTCTATCAGATGCATTGACTATCTGTATGGCTCACTCATAGATATTCAGACCGTCAAGGGATAGTTATTTTCCCCAAATAACATTTCGGTACAATATCTTCAATATCCTGGGAAGTATCACACCTAGATGATTTTCAGTGGAAGAAATGCTCAATGTAACCTGGTTGACTGGTACACTTATCATTGGTACAAGGCATTTGTTGGATGATCGAGTTTTAATATTTGATTACTCAGCCGATGTACCGATGATATCTGAAGTCTGTTACAACTTCCAAACATTTCTTTCCGCTAGTACTATAACAGTGTTTATTCCAGGCACATAGCTCCGCTCCCTACAAATCTTGGGTTGAAATTTTACAGACAGATCCTACGGGCTACGGAGGCAGTGAAAACGAGGGACATGAGTCCAGGGTATACATGTGGGGTTGTAATATCGTGTTATCACTGTCGAGTGTAGATCAATCATCACGAAAGCTGCGGAATGCACTGTCAAAGTGTTATGTGGTTCTGTGTGCGGTCCTATTCAACTTAAATACTTAGACGTGGAGAACTGGGAAATCTACACTCATTCTTATAGCTTGTACGTTTGGCCTTTAATGACTCGCCTATTATGGCAAAAAATAAATATCTCGAATATAATATCACTGTAAGTGAATTTAGGTCAGTGAGTCCACTACCTCGCATCTCAACCCTCTCGAATACCAACACTTTGTCTGAGAGAGAAGGGGGAATAATCCTCCCGCTGAGACATGTCCCCCAGCTGGGGGCGATCACTAAATCTGACTCTGGCACTCCAAGGGCCAAGCGTGACATGATTTCCTCTGGCTGAGCTACAATTCTTCGAATAACTTGGAAACAGTTTCATGTGTGTGGGACAGCATACAAAATTATAATTGCCAGGTTGTAATGCGGGAAATCTGAATAATAGAATAATATCACTTCCGGTCTTCAATTACATGATAAATAATTATAATGAGACGTTATCTCATCTGTGCATGCTGGCCCTCATGAGACCAACTGGTATACCATTTGATTCAATAGATCAATTATTATGATATTAGTTGCTCGTGGAGAGCTATTGATCGACCTATGCCTGATCAAACTAGACATGTACAGGCGGGTAAATTGTCGACTTATATGACCCACATAAATGATGAATGTGACTTCTGATAACCCGATGATGACCAGTCGGTAACAACGGTTGTTTCATAAAATTCATAGATTTGACCCCAGGTGACCTTGAAACGTTTCCGGGATCAACTATAGTCTACATCTATCAAGTGTGAAACACATAATCTACCTGCGACCTGCAAAGTGAAGGGGAACAGTCGTGCATGAACGCCTACTTTCGAGCCCATCTGAGATTCCTCCAGTACGAACATCCGCACTAAGTTTAGAATCATCGGACAAAGCGTTAGAATGTAATTGAGCCAATCCATGCTGTTCCTGACGGCGGCGGAGGCAGAGGCAGGGGAAACTATATCACAGAAAGCCCAAAATCACCAGACGCTGCACGCGTCACAGTAATATAATGAGGCAGAGGAGAAAGTGACCTGATCGATCTGTCTGACACAGATTTGTTTATAGAATAGTGAAAAGTTACAATCTTCGACAAAAATGATGGGATACTACTGACCCGTGGCATTTCAGTCCCGCGAAAATCGCGGGACTGAAACCCCCACACCCCCTCCAATGTTGCGCACAACAAACGTGCTGTCAAATACCAACATTGAATGGGAGAGCGCTTGTGACTGTTACTGTTTTACGGCGGTTGGATGATTTATTGTTTTAACAATGCACATCGAATTTACGTGTTTTGTCACGGTCGGTGTCAATATGCACTATGGCAAGTACAGAAGTACGGAGACATGTAAATTTTACAACTGGGAAAGCCATGAGAAACAAACCCAGGATAGGATTCCGCGAATGTAAATCGGTCCAGAAGATGTGGATATCAACAAGTCGAGAGCCATCATGATGTGTAAAAGTCAGTACAACTGCCGATTTTCTTGATGATACATGAAACTATCTCGATTATTATCGAATGAAGAAATGGTTGCTGCTAAATTTCCTCGTAAAATAATCGCGCTATACACTGAGTGGAAATTTCACCCTATACACCCAGCACGATTTCTTTCACATGTATTGTGAAGTGTATAATGTGTTTATAGCCCGTGGGTGGCTGTTTACGTTTCGCGCCAATATACAATACGGAGAATAATTGTGTTGGGACGAACGTGAGTGAAGTATAAATGATAATGTTAACCCTGAATAAAATCCGTATTTTCTCCCGCCTCCCACCCATTTTATCGGTCTGTTTGTGATATATAAAAGCGTTGTTTATCACGATGGTGATCTCCATTTTGCAACTTGGCAGTGGGTATAGACTATATTGGCAGAAGTAAGATGTGTACATACAATGATATAATGAAAAAGAAAAAAGTATTGCTGAAGAGAACAGCAGAGGTATTAATTAAATCCCAAAAGCTGAAAGAATGTGGTGATGAAAAGAGCATCAAACAGCGAGAGAAGAGTTAAACGTGGCGAAGGACGGATGAAGTTACTTTAGGCAGTTAGGTGGGGTGAGGTTTGGTTCTCATGTGTCAAATGCTGTGCGCATATGGAGGCTGCGGAACAGTCTAATGAATAACAGGCACTTACAGGAGTGAAATCGGAGCAGCTCCACCAACAAGTAACGCAGTGCGCTGTGACGCAACATACGCAACATCTGATACACAACATCTGCTTTGGCGGACTATTTGGTGGAGTGAAGATTTCCGCTGTTATTTATTCAAGTATTTTTCTGAGGTTGTGACTCAATTTCATCCAATACAGGGCTTTTGTTCAGAATTGATGAATGGGAGCTAGGTTAGTTAGTCATCCAGGTTAGTTTGGTCCTCTTTGAAGATTTATGTCCAATCTTATGTGTCATTAATAATAACTACAGTCAGGTAACGTGAGTCACATTACCCAATGAAAACATAAGTGATAATTTCCTGCAATAATTCCTTCAATAACACATGAGCAAGACAAGTTTAGTTTAGTTTAGTAATGAAGGGTCAGAAAGGACAGAAGTCCTCATAAACGACTCCGAAGCCGCAACAACCCGAAGTGAAATAGACCAATGCCTCCAGCGCTCGTCCGCAGTTCTTGAAAAACGAA
>JAUOBX010643933.1:0-14871 GCA_032360705.1 Eupentacta quinquesemita | reverse complement strand
TACCCAGCAAATTGCTTTCGTTTCTCTTTAAAATGTAAGCATTAATTTCATCATTTATATAATATTCTCCCACTGGAAAAACCTGCCGTGGTCATTTGATAGGTACTGCAATTTACTCCAAAAAAAACATGGAAATGTTGGAGAATGCACAGTTCTCGAGCACAATAAAAACTATAAAGTACATAAGAAATCATAATGTTGTTCATGTGTGACGTCACAAATTATTGCGCAATTAGGTTTCCCGTAAACTTTGGGGTCATATTGGGGAAATTTCACATGCCCACAACTCGACATAGGAACTTGTCACATCAGGAAGGGGTTCGGACCAATCAATTCAGTTTGTCGTTCTCAACAAGATAACCCATGATGTTCTCGAGTCTGCAGTATCCCTTTAATAAGTCAGTTCACAGTTACAACTGTTTATAAGTTCTCAACGACTGAACTTCGCCATCCACGTTTCCGCAGCGCAGGCGCAGCGCAGTCTCTGCGCAAGCCCTAGGTAACCCTTACTAACAACTGAAAAGGGTTACTCAGTTCAATTAAAGGACTGCCTAGTTTAGGTGAACAGTTCCAATATTTGATGTTTCAATTCTACTTACAATGGAGTTCTTATTTTACTCTGATTGTGTAATTTTGTTGTGAGTGTTGGACAATCTATTTCGGGTTCAAGACAGATTTCACTTTTACAAGATGGTCACTGGTAGATGCAAATCGGAAGTACTAATATCCTACCCTAAAACGCTCACTTGTTTTTCAATGACTCTATTTCCTCCACACAACTAAAGCAGTGTTTGCTCATTGACTGTTCGTCACAACGCTGGCAGGCTGGCAAAATTGCCTCAACTTTCCCATCACTTTTGGACTTCGACTGTAGCGCGGAAACATCCATGACCAATTACTACAACGCAACATCCACTGCAAACAAAATTTGAAATAGCCATATGAACTTTTAGGTCCAAACATATTGAAGTAATGTTTTGCTTAAATAGGAAAAATATGCCATAATTACCTCATTTCGAGGTAAATGAGCAAATGGAACATTTTGACAGAATCGAATGTTCCTATATAGGGAGATAGTACATGTGAGGTTACCACAGATCTTCCTCGTACCTCTAACGAGCGAAGGCCAAGTCGTTCTACCGGTTATAGAAGGCCCTTGGGGTGGTATTAAGGGTGTGTGGGGCAGAAATACCGAGCTGTTTGTTTTCTTGGTGAACTCGGAAGCATCCACTTATGACGGGATATAGAGATCATAGCCCACTGTATTAGCTACACCGGTAACACGCTCCGATATTCTGACATTCCGGGGATTTTCCAATTTCGGCGCAGACGAGACGAAATCCGAAAGGAATTGCAAATTTCACGCGATAGTTGATACAGTCTAAGATGATATTCAACAGATAGCCTCGACGCCAACAAATAGGATTTGTGGGTATATCCGTTCGTGACCTTTCTATGACACGGACGCTTTGGTTGCCCTCCCCTGAAGTAACTAAACCGTCCACTTCCGCTATGGAATGTCCTGTCTCAATAGACCACAGCCAGTTCAGATTGCTCGATTCTATTACCAAGTGGGTTGAGCGTTTGAACTCCCAGTAAAGCGAATATATCCGAGTTTCTGATTGGTGGGATGTGGCATGCCGTTCATAAAGTTGCTGGAATCGTTTGTCAGAAAAAGTGGCGTGCCTACAGACTCGCTAACCTATATTCCCAGTCATTATAGACAGCTCTAAATACCAACAACAGCTTCCTCGCAGAAGTACCTCCTGGCGACTTGTTTGCGGAGGAACATCCGTGTCGGCGGGCTTGTTTGGTTGGCCAGTGGATGTTGTTCAATATTCCAGCCACCTTAAAGAGTTGGGTACACATTTGTCGGAGGTGTATTACAGGGGAAAAGACGAATTTGGATAATTACATCGGAGCACTTACCACCAAAAAAGAGTGATACAAACTAAGTCAAATGAAAGTAGGATTCCTACATTCAATTTACGTACACTTTACTCAGCAATGGTAAAATGTGCCTTCACAGTCTACTCGTCACTGTGGATGTACATACGTTACATAATAAATAATACATTTTACAAAGCGCAAAATTCAGAACTGAAGCTGCTCGATGCGCTGCCGGGACAACAAAGCCAGGGAGAAAAATCATACATAGTTATTTAAAATACGGAAGGAAAATATGGGTTTTTAGATGTTTTTATGTTCACATAACACAAGGAAGACGTTGTCCTCATTGTGTTACATTCTCCAACTGTCGCGCAAAACAGAGAGGTACCCCATTATACCCTGAATTCAAAATCTGTACGCTTCTCTCAAATATGTACAACTGAATTCCGCTCGAAATAATTTATATTTGTCAGAATGAATTGTTGTGGCACGGTTATTAGATGAATAGATTTACGTCGAAAGGGGCGGAAAATCCGAACACAATAAACCAAATGTCACACATTATCACTCAACTGGAGTTAATACTCCTCGTTTTCCTTACCGTGACAATAACTCCACAGTATATAGTTAGGACTTATCGATCTATTGTCCTATTCATTTTAATATCGTTCAATTATAAAGTAGATCACTTACTCACTACTCAGTCACATGCCTGTGGAAGTCGTCTGGGGACATGATTTCAGAAGCTGTCATCTTCCTCCGTGCTGGTCTGTCAGTAACCTTGGTTGATCTGGCATGGTCACGTGACTCACGTCAGGCCCGTCCAATCTCTGACGTTGTCTGTCCAGTTTCTCCTCTGTCCACCTCGTCTGCATCCACCCTCGACGGTGACCCGGAGGATGGTTTTGGGAAGGCTGCCGTGTCATGTGATGTGACCAAACCAAGCCAGTTTTCGCATTTTGACTGTAGCAAGTGAAGTAGGTCACAAGAATTAAAAAAGAACTACATTTTTAGTTAGGTATAATCACGCTCAATAATATGTGGTACATACCCTGATATACATCTTGCCCTTTAAGGTTTTTAGGGTAAACAGGACATACTGCTCGTACTACATGGGCTAGTGTTGTCGTCTGTCTGTTTTCCCGCCACCTGTAATTGCGTATAGAAATTGATAGCCCTTTTAACCTCTTTTACGTGACAGTAAACTTCCTCCATTCAGAGTATATACGACATAACACTTCGACTCGGATCCCAGCATATGAACGACATCCTGAAGGGGCTAATCGCGGAACTTCGGCTAAATTTATCGTAAACATAACGGTTATACGCTGTGTAATTTCCAAAATAACATGGCGAACGGAACACGTGCATGGGTGAATTCACATTCTACCGTGCAGCCAATATCCATTAACATAGCATCGTGGTTTCGCAAGTCAGTCACCTAACAACATTTGTCCTCCGTTAGTCTTCTAAAAATAAGTTACGTTTTGGACATGTCAGGAAATGGTTATGTTACCTTCGATGTAGCAAAGAACACACTATTCGGGTTGCCTACATTTTGACATAATGATGTTTCTTTTATGTCACAATGCTGTTGAATCCAACTGTCGAAATTGTGCGTCTATGACGATGGAGATCAAAGACCTGTCGGGATAATATTGAAAATGAATTATATCAATAATATGGTAAGGACGATCGGCGACAACGATTATCATAATTCGTGATTAATGTGATTTTTCTAATGTGATGATTGATTGTGGCAGTGGTATATGAAGATAATGACAGTGATAAACAAATAATGACAACGGTGATAAAATCAAATAATGCGGATGATGTCGACGACTATTCAATAAATGATCAGCAGTAAAGTGACGATGCTGGTAGGATGAAGGTGGGTGGAAGGTGACGACAACAACAGACAATTAATTGGATTAACGGCGCCACTATTCAACTTTTCACTGGCCCGTGTGAAGCTAAAATTTCTGTCAAACAGATTAAGTCCCAGTTTCCCAGAAGCTTCTGTCCCGGGCATCTATGTTTTTCAATACATTCATCGTACCAATATTTATGGAAATAAAAACACTGGAAAATTGTGGAGGCGTTCATCCGATTACCCTTGGTCAGAAAAGACGATAGTGGCTTCCGCTCGTGAAGTATTATACGGATATGTGTTGCTATACATGTGTCCTACTTTACCCAGTGTGAGCAAAGGTCAATGGGAAGTGTGGGCTATAAATACCAGTGCACTGTCCTACACTGTACTTCCAGGTCACGTGATCATCCGGTCTGGCGGAAGAGACTATAGGAATGAACTCTGCCTTATAACTGAACGTTATACCCGTCCGGTAATATCACGATGAAGCTGGTGATTTGGTAATTGTAACATACCATATGTCGTCCACTGTTGTGGAACTTGGCTATACAATACTCCCTGAATCCAGAGGGGCTCAGGGATTCCTTGACTACCGTGATATATGCTGATTTTACAATATGTTTACTTTATAAACAAACTCAAAACCAGTGTTCACAAGCCACAATTAGTCGAAATTTCTACCTCTCAAATTTCTCTAGACTCTTTGACCACTTAGCAAGCTATCGGTACATACTAAATACGATTCGTATGAATCGATCATGTTCGTGTATGTGCCTACATACATAGCTAACACACGAAGATTACCAAGATAACATGCATCATGACTGCAGAGTGATGTCCGAGGGAGGTGAATGGGTCAAGGATGCTTTTTTGTAGGGAAATCGGGAGTGGACACTTCAATATCTCAACCATAGCCTTACACTTTCCTAATTTGAATAATAACCACGATGACAAATGTAGGGTAGAACTGCCACCGGAAACGATGTTGTTCGACAATTCATCTTGATTGGATGAATTGGCAGCGAAGAATGTTTAATTACTGAATACGCAGTGTAAAATAACAAGGCTTCTAAACACACTGAATAGACATTCCTTATGATTTATTTCGGAGATAACAAAGATCCATCTACACTTCAATATTCAGTTCTTGGAATGTTATTGTTTATACATATCAACTACATTTCCTTGTTTTCATTGAAGAAGGTACACCACTACCCGGGAGCACTACACTGTTGTATGGATGTTGAGTCACCCACTTGAACAGATTAGAGCTAATAACAAGTCATGAAGCCTTACGGACGTTTAGGATTCGTTCTCCTAGGTCTCCCATCCTCCCAGAAAACGTTAATCTTTCCGGAAATGCAGCTGCACGCTTTGTTCGAAGATAACAGCCCTTGCATTTTAAAGTGACATGTTCTATCTCATCGAACGAAAATCGACATGTTCTGGAGTGCTGTGTTTGCAAATTAAGTACAAATTTCTTCGCCTTCTTTTCGGCAAATGATGCGTTTTCATGGGTTGGTAGAATGATCGTTGAAAATCACAAATTACTCATCGTTGTTGAACATATATTGAAATCACACACATTGATCACTCGAGAAGAATAGACACACCTTTGCGTGGCGTGGTAGCAAATATGGTACTGATACAATATTAGGCTTTCGTCAATACGCCGACCAATGGCTTGTATATTCATCGCACATCAACGTCGTAATGACTGCACTCCATGTCGGGTAGATATTGCTATAAATTAAGTACATATTTAAGATAACAGTATATTGCTTCAATCGCCTAAGGTCCGGCATTAAAAGCAACACATTAATGCATTCGAGTACCGGTATCAGTTGTCTCCGGTAGCCTGCACTAGTCAGTACTTGTGCGGAAGATCTGCAGTATACCTTGGGCCAGGGCCTGCTCCAGGTTTATGATATATTTTACATTTGTTCAGTCCTGTTACAATGTTCGCGAATTGGCTTGAACGATGACGCAGTTATAACTTATACATATCAAATAATTATGAGGGCGTTTCTTATCATTTCGTAGAAGTAGGTAGCCTAATGAATGGAATGTTTTATTACTTTTTTCATATTCTGACTAGATAAAATACGATTGGTAAATACGCCCTACTTGTTGACGCATTACTATGGGTTATCAAGAGAATAACAATTTGCTTGCAATTAAGAAGAAAATCCGGGCTAGTATCAAAAATATGGAGCAGTATTCAGCTACACTGACTTACACATATAGATATAATAAATCAATAACCTGTTATGAGAACGCTTAGAAACCCAAAAGCAGGTCAGTTCCCTTGTCCCAGAGAATTATGACTTTATTGGGGTGACTTATTAACTACAATGTAAACGAATCGGTGGGCAATTGATCAACAATGGCTCAGCGTACCATCCATATGAAACGACAAAACAGTGTGTAACCGCGTGTTGAAGGTTCATATGTTTGCTTCCTCCGAATTTTATGGTAGAGTGTCTGCAACTGTTTACGAATAACCAGTCGAAACGTATTTACATATTTTTATGTTGGGTATTTCTTGCCGTAACTTTGTACTGTGAAGGCCACCTTATTGGGACAAAAGTGTAGTAGTACCGTAATACTTCCGTACTTGGATACAATGATCATTATAAGACATGTGCTGCTGTTTGTGGGTGGCGCCACATGCTCCCTCACATCCCAATACGGAGGCCCCCTATCCGGTTGACAGGGAGAGGTCGGTCATCCAGGTGAAGGGTAATTGAAACAAAAGGAACAATACCACGCGTATGATAACACAATTTTTCACTTCTGGGGGGGTGCTTGTTTGCTTTTGAATAGAGTTTGACATGCATGAATTTATTGTCATCTGGGCACCTGGTTTAAACAGTGGCGCTGCACTGCTATGCAATGTGCGCGACGGCAGGCATAGAGTCAGGCGAATGTGTGTATTCTCTTTTCAAGTAGTGGTCATCGACTAAACAGCTTGAGATGCAGTCGTGTTCGATTCTTCCCACAATAATGTCATTTAGTGCATACTCAAGCACATGAGAAAGACGGATGAAACGTCTTCATTCGACGGACTGATCACAGCCTCTCCACATGTACACACTTCAGCACACGAGGAAGAGGAGAACGAAACGTACACAGCCGACAGAATGATTGCAGCTTTTCACAGTACCCACTGTCTGACTGTAGTACAAGACACAGAGACGAATGTGAAAAGTTCACATTCAGAGGACTGATAGCGGCTTTTTACACGTATACACACCTCAGTACACAGCAAAGAGACGAAAAACGTACACATTCGACAGACTGATTGCAACTTCCTCACACTCACTCACTTTAGGACACGTGGAAGAGAAGAATGATACTTTGGCATCGGGTGTTCAGGTGTTGCACAATCTGAGAGAATGCAAAGGTGGACAATTTCCTGTAATTCATTCTGGTAGTTGTGTTAGGTGCACTTCGAGCAGTTGAATAATTGCAATCGGGGATCCTGTAATAATGTTCTCTGCGACATATGACGCAATGCCGCGATATTCTAAGATATAACTGGAAACGAGGAGTCATATATGCTCAGTAATGCTGTCGATTAGCACGAACTTTTGGTTGACCAAGCAAAGGGATTTCCCCTTTGTTTGTAACAGTTCAGTAATAGCTTTGACAGTTAACATCCTGCAATCCAGAAGTGCATTGAAGTTCATGCCAGATTCAGGCCATCTGAAAAGGTTGCGTGAGCCAAATTTGTACTGCTGTACATGGCACAGTGCCCAGAGCAGCTTTGAGGTCAGATGCAAGCTGTTCGCAGGTGTAGCATGGTAGTCCATTTATTTGCGCACTTCGCATCCCGAATTGAAAAACGCTCTCATTATGGTTCGAATCTTTAGAGTAATATCACTATATGAGAATCACCTGATCGAACTATTTCACATGACATGTATTTGAGGCATAATGCAATGAAAAACAACATATGCGAGTTGTGTATAGAAGAACAAAATTAGTAATTTTCTGGTGTCATCCTAATTAATTTGCGAACTCGCCAGTAGATTGAACCTAATGATAAATTGTGACAATTTCTGGACAGAGTTGTTTGTCAGTTTTGATGAAATAGTATTTTGTTAGATGAAAAGTGCACTGGTCCCATCAGACAACAATTTAAACACGAGGGCAATCCAGAGAGTTGCACATCTCAACGGCGGATGTTGCTGGGCCAACTGGCCAACTGCACAGTCTGCCTCCCAAACTGATTCACAGTGAACGATATGATATGCTGCACCCCTATAGTAACAATTGTATATATTGCAATTGTGAGACCAATATATGTGGCCTCAGTTTGAGGAAACATGTAATTTATTATCATTTTCACCTAGTTGCAAAGTTTAAAATTATTTCAGCTTTGCAATTCTGGAATATCATGAAAAATGGTGGAAAATTAGCAAAATTCCAAATTTCCCCCCAAATCAGGGAATATCCCTCCAAATTCTACATTCTTTGGAAAATTCGGCCACAGATGGAGGGGAAATCTGTAATTTGTGTCTTCCCACCTTGTTGCAAAGGTTTAAAGTCATTCGAGCATTGCAAGTGTAAGTGTTCAGCGTCATGAAAAAATGTCCGGAAATCAGTTGAATAAAAAAAACACCTCACCAATTTCTGCATGTTAAAAAATGTTTGCCCCAAATTGAGAGCAATTGTGTATTTTGTGCCTTTCCACCTTGTTGCAAAGTATGAAATTATTCGAGGCGTGCAATTCCTCGATTTCATGAAAAATGTCCGGAAATTTGCCAAATCCAGAAAAATTCCCCACATCAGGGAATTTCCCTCCCATATTTTGTAAATCCGTCTTTTGGGCCCTTAATTGGGAGGAATCCTGTGTCTTTCCACCTCGTTGCGAAGTTTGAAATTATTCGAGCCTTGCAATTCTTGAATATCATGAAAAGTGTAGAAAGTCAGCCAAAATCACAATTTGCCCAGTATTAGAGGATTCCCCTCCAAATTCAGCATTTTCCGAAATATTCGTCCAAATTTTTGTGAAAACATGTATTAAGTTACCATTTACCCTTATGTGAAAACTGATAGAGGTTGGATAGTCCAAACTTAAGATATTTAGGAAAACAACCCAAAATCCGACGGACACACAAACACAGACACACACACAAACGGAAACCTCTTTGCGCGTACCTTGTTACTGGACCACCTGATACACATGGGTGGGGGAAAGTTCGATTCTCGGCGGAAATATAAATTCGTCGAGATTTTATAGAATTTGATATATACATAATACGGCCTTTCTGACGTCATCATACCTCTTGACGGGATGCGTTACATGCTTAACGTATTGATATTATCGCTCAGTGTCTTGTGTTTAAATATCCATACAATCGATCCCATGGACTAGGCATCGTCCCCTGACACTTGAAGGCAGTTATTATCGCCATAAAAAGTGAAGTATTGGGCACATTCACGAACCAATGATATAAATATCAGTTTAATAACCTCTTATATTCCACCAGTGGTCGAGGTTGCTTGAGAGAGGAGTAATTGTAGTTGCAATAACTGAGAGAATCCGTTGACCTTTTACCTGGGTTGCCACACAACGTCCTTTTCCTCTTATACGTGTCGCTCGTAACTGTCAGATGGGACACGAATTAATGTCTTCATACCGCCATGTAGAGTGAAACCCACATTTCGTGCGCCACCGTGCGTTATTACATATTTGAATCGGTTATTCCACAACCTAATATAGTTCACATAGTCGACATCAGCCCACCGCTGTACGCGCATGGTATAGTGATCCTTTACATCATTGTATCGAGTGCCGGCAAACATCTCTCATAGCCCCCACACAGCGCAACACAACGTATTCATTTCAGCGATTCAGATCAATTACACTTCGCTAAAGTGTCCATCGTAGACTCGAACCATAGCAAGCCCACTATAGATCACAAGTTTGACGCCATAACCAACTAATTGATCAATGTCAGGAGGGAACGCGAATCTGAATCTGGCCTGCCTGCCCGTTGAATTTCTCACATGTTATGGGATAGTTACGGCGCAGAGGATTGAACCTACGGCGTACGGCATGTGTGCAGACCTGTTTACTGCAGATATGGTCAGTTGATGGGAAACCTTCATTAATGTTACATGGATTGACTGCTGCAATTCTTTAATCTGAATGGGAAAGATCGTTTTTCACAGGGTCGTTATCCGAAGGGTCGTTTTTCGAGCATAGTATAGAGCTCGATATTCCGAATATGTCATCGGGGTTGTTATTCCGAATATAGGATCAGCGTCGTAAATCCGACGAGTCGAATATAACATATATCTCGTTGTTCCGAATATGTCCTCAGGGTCGCCATTCCCAATATAACGACTACAAATTTCGGAATAACAGGAATAACGCGACTTGATGATGTATTCGGATTACCTTGCCCTATGTTGTTTTCTGGAGAACGGCTCTCCGGAATATAGCGACTTTCATGTTCTATTCGGATCAACGACCCGACAGAATGACGAAACTTGGGGATAATGAATACTACAAAGTAGGAAGTGATTTAGACCGAGACGACAACATGCCGATCGCTTACACCTCGTTATTTCCTGCTCCATCCTTTCGTGCCAAGAACCCAGCCGAACCACTACAGATTTTGGTATTATCTCGTTCCTCATATCGCGCATTTCCATTACATGCTCAAAGCGCTTCACATATATTACCCAGATAATGGGAACCAGGCATGTCTTCTGACCTACAACCTGCAGCCTGCGAGGCGAGTAGACTAACCACTACACCACGAACAATCCACGAAAGCTGTAGCTTATGGAACTGTGTCATCTACTCTGTGTTCCTCTATCTGTTTATCCGTGCTGAATTGTGCCTAGATGCCTAAATAAATTTGAACAGTAATATTAATACGTTGGGGTTTATCCTGTAGAATAGAATGTGGTTATGTAGTTTATGGGAACAAATACTAGAGCTCAGATAGTTACCAACGTTGCTTGGACCACATTCCATTATATTTATGGGACTGGATGGAATATTCTCACCTACGAATTCCACAATCACAACACAAAGCTGGCAGCTACAATACAGTCGTGCAAGAGGTCCATATAGGAGAATATCCTACAATTGTTGGAGAGCCTACGCAATGGAGCATGCAGCCGATATAATACTCACTCTTTCTGGGAAGAATGGCAGATTCTTGCTACATTGTTGCACAATGCATACCGCATATCGTGTTCAGCAAACAGTTACTACGCCAACTGTCAATCTATTGTAGAAGACCATTTGCTATGCTGATCCTACAAAGGGACAAAGAGAACCATTTCTGTTTTCTGGGGTATGTACCGACTATGGGTCTGATGACTGCCGTGCAGTGACTGGAAGATCCATTTCTTCTTATTCGACAGCTATTTTTAGAAGTCGAGACAAATTATTTGGTCGAACTACTATTCCCACCACACCTGCGGCTGTGCGGTGACTATTCGTGTGAAATTAGGACGAGATTTCAGAGCACGCCAATAGTGGAGAATTTCCCTTCGAAAAATGTGGAAACATTATTAGCTCAAACTATATGATGAAACGGCGCCTGGCTGAAGGGAGGCCAACTCGTCTCCCGATTTTCGTGCCGGCTGGAGTTGTTCAGGATGGGTCGGAATTGCGTCAACTGTACGGTTTTCATCTCGATACTAACATACCTAATGCTTATACCTTTAGGCTCCGACCTCTCACTTGATGGACCTCCGGAAAGTTGACAACGATGCCCCAGCAATCTCATTCATTATTAACAGCACCATAGTCACCGAATTCACAGTGTAAATGCAGGTCAGAGACCATTGACCTACGCTCCGAAATAATTGATGAAGAGCCGCCGGAGACTGAATGCAGTAAGATTGCACTGTCGTCGGCTGTGAACTTTTGCAACTGGGCATGGAGCAAGGCAATGGCGTGAGCTGGATCCGAATTAGGCTGTAGAGAAGACGCAGGCAGAATCTGCTAACACTTATAAAAAAAAACTTACTCGAGTGAGCGTGCATATGGTTGGCCCCGCCAATTAGGAGGGAGCATTCACTCCATTTTACATATTTTTCGCCTCAAGAAGGGAGAGTACAGCTCTTTCGACCAAGATAGTAGAACACATGACTGCATGCGAGATTCCGTTGCGTTGTCATGATATACACATTACTGCCATGTTCGGTGTGACTGGAGGACCACATTATTCTCTGTTCGTCGACGTGGATAGGTGGATGAGCCGTTCCGTGTATACCCCAATCAAATTGATCAGTAATCAGGGGGCGTGATGAGTCCACAGTACCGCCTCTAGGCCATTTACTGCCTGTTTAGAGGTGCTGAATAAGTGGGCAATTACGTCCACGTCTTCAAATCAACGGAGACCTAGATTCGGTTGGTGACGGTGACTATTCATCAGTAGCATGTAGGGTCCTTGAGTGGCCGACCAATGCCGACTGTCACCGTTGAGGTTAAGGACACAGTGAAAAACTTCCTTCAACAGTCGATTTGATGCTGTCAGATCTAGCAGTGTGTTTCTCAAAAGTAGTCTGACTATCGGACAATCAGGCTTAGAAATTATTCAAAATGTATAAAACAGTTGACAAAGGTGTCGTCGTAGCCTTCGCTCTGCGGGGGTAAATTAAACAGGCAAACAATCACCAACGCAATGTAAACGATCTTCAATTGTGTCGACGATTCGGCGAGCTTTGAACAAGACAATAACATGAACAATTCACACATTTTCAACATTATTCATCAACTTCAGAAAGCGTTTCTATTGGCTATTATGTTCATTGTTATGTGTTATACCTTACCCCGCCAGCTTTGGCGCCAGATGTACCTCAAAGACCCGCCAGGGGCGGCAGTGTCTTGGATATGTACCTTGTCCTTGGTTGCTCGTGTGAATGCAACAGCTTGGCGAGAAGACGAGGGCAGAATACCTTTGACGACATCAAATTCTACAATAACATCAGCAAACACCTATTTTTAGCCTCTTACGAACAGAATCAGCATGTTAGTATCGAAGACATGGGGCTACGGTTATATCGTTTGGAATATTATTACAGAGGTTCTCGCTAACGAAGATATGGTTATTTATTATTACTGTCCTCTGACCCCCACTATAGTAATCGTTTATGGATAGCTTCTTTGAAGTGGGTTTTAACTCATTTAATGATAATACTTTCATTTCATGTATCTTCCATAGCGGATAGTTAAAACCTGTTCAATTAGATATCCTTCGAACCTCAAAGCAAACTAAGCAATATATTTGAAAAGGGTCAGGTCAGGAGCCCCCATGAAGACAAGTGAATAGACCTAACCCTGATAAGCTGTATTTCTGAGGAGAGGAAACCAGGACGAACATAATACTAAATTTTGGAGGCCACATCCTTCAATGTAAGGATTCAGACTACCCTACCAACATTAGGCAGACATATGCAACCCACAAACAGAATACCTTGTTGTCCTTTGGACTGTCGGAGTTCAATATAACGAGCCCATTCCAGGAACAAGACCTCGACTCAAAATAAGCATGAACCCCATCTGTAGTCTTCAAACTACCGAATACAACAAACCCCATGAACGTGTCACCCAGCCCACCTATATAGTTGAATATAGTTGAATAAATATTCAACTGAATGCAACCTGCCAAACAGTTGAAACGAATGTTAACTACCAAACCGGACATGTACACCAATACGCTGGAAACGATGATGGGATGCTAACCCGAGGAATCGTGATCTAGGCTTCAGACTACCAGACTAAGAGTCAGAAGACCACGCCGAGCGCTTACTGTCTTGGACTAATCAAGTTCAACATAACCAGGACATCTAAGTGACATTGAATAAGAAGGCCTACGGTCCCACCAAAAAACAATCCCAACCGGAGAGTAAACACACTGCGTATGTACCCTACGCCGAGAAAGTTATTAGAGCCATAGGGCTTATTGTCGTTCAGTTGTGGTTGATATATCAGATTACAATAAGGAGTGACAAAACGTTCCACGGTGATTGAAGCATAAAACTATTTATTAATTGCAAAGTAAATAATTTGACGTGTACTTAATACCCCGTGTGTGGTCGGATACCTCTGATCATTTTTGAGGTTCATCGGAATAATATGTGCATTTCTGTCGTCAGGTGTCTAAACCCCTCTGCACTATACATAGAAATCCCACGACGGTTGCATATTCCTTGTTGTACTTCGGAGGGTCTCAATCGTTCATGAGCTCGATTTGGGGGAAGTTGAAGTACGACGAAAGGGCCTAACGAATCGAGCCTGACCAAGGGCGGTGTTTTAGCTGTTTAGGATCAGTTGTACACAGTCATGTTGGCGACTTTCCTAGAACCTCATACCTAGGCTTTAATAATGACTATACTTAGTTGGTTCTAGCACTTTGTCAAAACTAAATACTCTTAAGTGACAGTAAACACTAATGTCGTGACCTTCATTAGCTATAACTTTTCCAATAAAACCTCCTCGTTCGTGTTTGGTGCAGATGAACACTCTGTAACTCATACCTTCGTCACTTTCATTTAACCTCAAGGTGGGGGTGGTATGCTACAGATTCAGGAAGCCACTGGAAGCTCATAAAGGAACCATGGTTGTGATGACTGTGGGTAAGCACCTGGGATCAATCGACTTCTCTTTTTACCCATTCCCCATTCATATCAAGATAGGGGCGTACTGTCACTAATTATAACCTGCGCTTGGGACCGCCATTCTATGTCCCCATCCGACGGACGAACAGTGAACTCCAGGATCTAACCACAAGGAGCGGAATATTTTTGTTTTTAACCACTGACGGTACTGACTGCGTACAGCCGACCAACACGACTTATTGCAACTAATTCACAACAACCCCACGAAATTACCAAGCTCACTGCACCACAGCAGATCCTGGACACCACGACCCAGTCGCCACTGTAATTACAGCCATCTCTGGCGAAAACGCATGACGGTATAGGTAGCGGACCACATATAATCTCCCAATTGACTTACACACTAAATCACCACCATTGCCAGAGAGCACAGGAGCTCCGCGTGACCTTCCGAGAGGCCCAGGCCACTAGTTACTTTAAAGCTGAGAAGTGTATCAACAATGGCACTTTCA
>JAUOBX010643823.1:0-14872 GCA_032360705.1 Eupentacta quinquesemita | reverse complement strand
CGATGCGACCTCGTAACAATGCCCACACACGCCTGGACATCCACAAATGCCTCCTACTGGATGCTTCCAGCTCTGCCTAGGAGATGAAGGGTGAGTTCTCTCAATACAGGGTGTGAAACTACATTAAACTGCTGAAACATCGTCGTCGTTTGCATGAACAAGGCCTAAAATAATTATAAATAAATCCTTGTAATGATTCAAGTTCCATTTATTCAGTTGTTTCAGTAGTCACCAGCCAAGACGCGTACCTTACTTACAGTAGGTGACGACGCATGGCAAACTGGATTAACAACTACATGAACACAGATAGGCCTATCCGAACTTGAACTGGTTCTGAAATTAACATTATTTTAACTAATTAACTTAGGCGTCATTTCATTGTTTTGCGGAAACACTACATTATATTTTGGATTGACCATCATCTGACACCGAGTCGAACACTTTGTTGACTCGTAGATCCGCGGGTTCAGCAGTTCATCGGCCTCATGTACATTTGTAACTATGATATTACGGATTTGATTTACTGTGTGAATAAACTGTAGAGGAAATATGTGCATACTGTGTTGGTGCATTTTAGTGTTTCAAATTCATGACGAATCACAGTGAATGTAGACCACACAATGATGAGTTGACATTTCAAACTTGCCTCTGACTCGCTGGCATGAATAAATACATACGTACTTGCAAATTCACTATTTTTTATGTGTCAGCTTCAATCGCAATATGAATTAGACATCGCTTGCATTATCCCTGGGGCGACTACGATTATCGTCTGAAATGGCTTGATAGAGAGGCGTATACGAAGGGGTGAATAAATCATTGCTTCTATCGCCCTGTCTATATTGAACTAGTATTAGTTCAATAGCGATTCGCAATATATAATACTTATAATAACAATAATAATACAACTACTGATAATAATTATAATAATTTTATATAGCGCAAGTAAACCAAGCAGGCTATCAAAGCCCTTCACAATGAGACAAATGATATATACTAATACTATATACTAATGAGACAACACAGTACCAATAGTTACACTGGTCCAGCCGGAATGCCACGTGATCATGAACTAAACTCTTGTGTTGTGGTTTGATCGAGATAATACATGATTCTCCCGATGTTCAGAACTGCAAACGTTGCGTTACGGTAAATTATGTTGACGTGTGCAGACATGCATAGGCGATCCTCTAAACTGACTCTCAGATTGCGTACTGAGGAAGAAGGTTCGACAGTTTCGCATCTGATTCTCATACTACTGTACTATTAATTGGTGCTATCATCCTCGAATATATTGATTTCACATGAGGAACTCGGGTTTCCTATTATTCAGCTGGAGCCCGGTTATGATCATGTGGTTTGACTTGAGCCCATGGTCAGTTGCATTCAATAACTTTTCTTTTCTATTGGCTGACCACTACACAATCCTCGCTTAGTCAGCTTAGTAATTTCGAACTCCTCCATTATACCAGTAAGTTGCGGACAATAGCGCTTATAACGCTCCCCTATTCACAAAAAGGTAGAGGCACTGTAGCGCAATCGGGTATTCAACTGATGATGAACTGATATAGATATAGGTCTCAAGTACTGATAAGATTGTATATATGCCATGAGGTTGGGCTTAGTCTTCTCAGACTGGGTCAGCTAATCTTCCGTAGATGTTACTTACTCAACACTTATTTGGTTCCTTGTCCCAGCTAGGCTCTGGATGTCATTGTGCGTCACTCGCATCTATTATCAGCTAATCTTGCCAGTTCTAGTAGGGATGTTCTTATCCAGTTCTTGACAGTCTGCCTCTCTTCCTCCTCCTATATACTTCACCTTGAAGGAGCTGTTTCCGGAGATCAAGAGATTTGACAATATTGTCATTTACTTCTCATCAACCCTCTCGTCAGTTCTATGTTGACCTAGATGCCTGAGCGTCTTCACCTGTTTGAATCGTTTTGTTACCTTCAAACTGTGAACTGACATGACGTATTTTTGCGATGTTCATCTCCAGCCCCAGTCCACTGCTCTCTACAACTCTTCCTCATTTTCTGCCAGAAGTGCGGTGTCATCTGAATACCTTGGATTATCCATATTTCGTCCCCCGATGCTAACCCTCTGAGCTCTTTCCCGCTCTTGAAAATAATGTTAGTGTAAAGGTTGAATATCTTTAAAGAGAGAACACCACCTTGTCTTATACTTTTTTTGACTGGAATTGCATCTGATTGGCGTTACGAAGCCATCGTGAAGCTGCTTGATGTCAGTGCTGCATTTGATACTACAGATCATATACAGCTGATTGCTCGCCTTAGTAAAAAATGTTTATGTTATCTTATCACTGATAAGGCGCCTGTATGCTAGAACTCGGTCTCTTGTATTTGACGATAATATATCCCATCCTACCAGTCTGTGGTGTTCCTCAGGAATATGCTATTGGGCCTATTGCTTCCATACTATTCAGCGCCCCATTACAATACATCATTGCATCATTTATATCCAGTCTTTTGCCTATATTGACGACACCCAGCTCTATTTGACATTCAACCCTTCAGAGCGTGATGATGCTGTAAACAGAATGGAGGCTTGTATCAGTGACATTAGATCTTGGTGCCGTTCCAACGTGCTTGTGCTAAATGAAAAAGAGACATCGTTCATTTACTATTCGTCACACTTCAGCAACTTCGCTTAGAATCCTACTATCAAAGTCGGCAATTTCACTATCCACCCTGTTCCTTATAGGCTCGTCATTAAGAAATGGTCATGGATCATCCAATGAGATTGTCTGGTCATGTGTACTGCCTTTGTAAAGCTGCTGTACATGCAATTAGAACGATAGGAAACCTTTGTCAATACCTGGATCTTCCTTACAACCTAATTACCAAGATTTGGCGAGTGCATAACATGGCTGCACGCCTCATTTTACGTGTACCGTAGCTTCGCCATTCCTCATCTTCTCCTTCGACATCAACCTTCATCCATGTGAGAGTTGTTGGTAACCAATAATACTAATAATAATAATAAGTGGCATTTATAAGGCGCCTTATGCAGAGGGGTGGGGGAAGCATCATTTACATTTCGTTCTCTTTTCATTTATGTTACTACCACGATTACAGGAGTTTTACTCTGTTAAGCTCTACATTCATCAGAGGTGGATGGTCGATATCCTTCATAAACTAGGAGTAAAGCACCACAACGCCCTTGGTTCGAGTTTGGAGTTTTCCTTTTCCTGGGTGACCTATCGGATGTATCCCATCCAGATTTTAATTTGGAGTTTCCCTCCTCTTAGGTGAGCAACACCCAGGATTAACGAGTCTTACCTACCAGAAACACTGAATTTTCGGTACCAGATAAACTCTCCCTCGCCCTTACTCCTGTCGAAAACAGTTGCTATAGATATGCTAAATGAGACACATTTGTGTGATGAATTTGGAGACGCGTGGCGCTTATCATCATTGTGTCCCTTCTAGGCAATAACAACCTTTGGAATCAGATGGTGGACACTGTATAACAGTCGAACAGTTCAAAAAACATATGAAAACTTACGTGCTCACTCAATGTAGGTATGGGTGATCAATTTTTTATTCCTTGCCGAAGGTAGAAGGAATATATGCAGTCAGGCGAGTGTGTGTGTGTGCGCGGTTGTGTTTGTATATGCATGTGACACCTAGCCAAATATTTCACTTTTTTTCTGATAGTTGTTCATTTGTCCGGGGCATTTTCACAGTGTAGGATTTGATCTAAACTAATTTTACCAGTGGAAAATATGCGGAAATTGTGGAATATAGAAGTTCCCCTTATACTTCAAGATACCAGGTATCAATCATCTAAGTGGCTACTTGTGGTGTTGTCTGTTTTGTGTGAAGGAAGCATGCGCAGAACGTCGGTAAGCCAGTTGTTTTGACAAAGTACTAACAATAGTATTGAACCTTGCCACACCGAAGAGACAGAAGTTCATTAGGAAATCGCTCTTGGCGGTAGTTGCGTCTCCAGAGTAGATATCTAATAACGTCGCCATGCCTGGTCGATCGATTGAGACCACATAGCGTTCTACTCTCAAATGACTTCACTGGTGAATAGTCAGATTATTACTCTCATTTTCAGTTTCCTCAATTTCATTCAAAGCTTGCACTTTTCCTGATAAGGAGGTCACATATCTGCTCATTCTGACGACAGAGCAAAATATGTTCCATGACCGTGATACTTCGGTGAAGCGATAATTCTATTTTGTCCGCATGGTAGGATAGCTGATTGATTGGTGAATCCTTGAAATTACATGGAAAACGATTTGACACTCCCGATTGGTCATGCTAGCGATTTTCCAACATATAGTACTCGTCCCTACAATGCAGCGAGCGTTCAAACTCGATCGCCAATGTCACAGAAAACATGACTGTCTGTAATGTTTCATACCATTCAAGTATGTAGGCTTCCCACCTAAACGGTGTTACATCATTGACACAATAACATTGGAGTTGTAGCATGAGTATCTTCCCCAGCCATTTTAAATTCGTTTGCTACGGGATCAGCTAGCTGCTGCCACTCAATACATCAATGACCAATAGCGAACGTGGATGAACATCGCTTTGTCTTTTTCCATGCAATACTCTCATAGAAGTTTTCACGCAACTATTTTCAAATCTTGGCAGGGGGATCTCGAGTAAATAAGATACAATGAGTATATTTTTATTAATAGAAGCAAATGACACGTTAGTTACTTGTAGCCATCATAGAATGGTACTGTTGATTGATTTGGTACATGGGCCAATGCACCGGTGATAGAGAAAATTGTCTGGAACAGATTCAACGGTCTGCTGTGACATTACCTCGCTAAAATTTGTATTCAACAGGCTTGGTTCGAAACCCATCGCCTTCACTCAGCATGTTCAATTGTGCGAACCTGTCAGCTTTGGAAATTAGGTGTTACGGGAAATTAGGCATCTCCAAATTAGCTAATGGTGATCACACAGAGAGACAAAAACTTCTGAATTATGCAACCAGTTGATTGAAAGCGCTGTTTGCTTTGCTCTGTTAGCTCTGATGGTCTTAACAATATTGACCACGTATTTGGTATGGGGAACCCACATTAGGCTTTGTGTAATTGCATATTCAGACCAAGCAAGAATGATAATAATAACACGACTATTAGACGTTGACCTCTTTTGACCTCAGACGACCTCTGGCCTGAATCCAAAAACAATATATATGTATAAACGTATTTCGTGAGGGAGGTCAACTTATGATCCCCCCACCTCAGGTTGCAAACTCAGGCTGCAGAGGCGGATCCATTGATAGCATAACACGTTCAATTGAGAAGGATATTATTCAAATGATCAACGACTGTCGGTTTTGTTCAACTATTGAACTAGAAACGAGTAAAGGGGTATTTCACGTCACGACACTACTGCTCGGATTCATATACTTAATATCTCCAAAATAGGGAACGATTTCATTTGTATTTAACCCTTCCGTACATCTTGGTCACATATGTAGACACATTTCAGTGACTTTCTCATCCATCATTGGATTCTAACACTTTTTGTGATAGTACCAGAAGTGCCTGATGTCCACATTTGTAGACTTTAAAATATCGGGGGGTAGAGGGCAATACTCTGAATTCAATCAAGATGGCGGCCAGTAAATTATCGGATATAATAATAATGATAATAATAATAATAATAATAATAATAATAATAATAATAATATCACACACTTATATATCGCTCTATAAAGTCACTGACTTGCCTAGAGCGCCTAACATATATTACCCTGACCATAGGATATAGTACGCACTCCGACATTCCCGGAGTGTATAAGTGGCAGCAGCTAATACAGCGCCTAGTTGTACTCAATTTCCTCACAGGTCCCCATTTTACTGATGGGTCGACAGGCGGAGCGCTTCAGATTAAACGTCCGAGCCGGGAATCGAACCCACAAACTTCAGCATGCGAGGCGAGTGGACTAACTACTACACCACGACCACTCCACGATATGTGATATTCCTCCTCGTTTGTATTATTGTCCCAAGATAAATTGCCCTCATGTTACACATGATTGTAAACATAAATGAATTATCTTTTCTGGAAAATGTCCGAGTGATATATAGAGGTCAATTGGACCGACATACTCCTTCTCGCACCTGTTGGTCACATATGTCATCGGATTCAAAAGATTTTGTTTTGATAATACAAATGAACCCAATGTTCGTATGCGTATATTTCAGGATATCAGAGGGTAGAGGGTAGTACTCTGAAATTCCCATGATATATTTATGGTTGTGGTGGCTACATAATTATGTGAACGTTTTTTTCTCTCATATCCCATGATAAATTTATATATTTTGTGTCTTCTCAAATTGAACTCACCGCACGATCACATGTTTCATGGGTTTAGGTTTCATGGGACGTTATTCTGAGCATCGACTTGTCAAGTAGCACTCGTTCAATCCAGGGACGGCTGTTGTCCAGATTGCAAAATTTTCCCAGAGTGGATTTGATATTTCATTTGAATCAGTTCAATAAGATTGCTTGCTGTTTTCAATGAATGAATATCAATAATAATAATAATGCAGCTTACAAAAATGTTCACGAATCGACCGAACTTATCACCCTGGATACGGAATGACCTAACTGTAGTTCTCACTCGAAAGTGAAAATGTATATATATACCCTTATATACTGATCATCCAACCTATATTACTAGTCTCTCTAATGCGGCTGCGAATATCAGAGAAAGTATGCATGTTTGCAGTTGTATAGACCATTCGCGCATGTGGGCGACTTCACTAGGATAAGTACCGACAATATATCCAATTAATGATCTATTGCCGTTATAAGTTGTGCGAAGTATGCCTCTCCGAGATCATTTATATGCGTTCCAAAATCGATAAATTGTCATATACACTCTCTTCAGGGAATGATTTACCGTGAATCCAGACTTACTGGCAGGGGAGCGTGCTCGCATCACGATGAAATCAGCACTGCCGATCACTGTGGCGTTATTGAGCATCCCATTCGCCGAAATCACTCAACTATGATGATACCCAAAACCCGAGCTGTAACGTGCGGAAAAGACTGATCACATATGATTATTGCGCGCCTGATGCGCCAGTGCAATCAATCACAGGCAACAATAGGATAATATATATATAATGATTGGTGACAGCAAAACCAGGGAAAGTTAAAGAAGGATTAGACCATTTAAAGTGCGAATAGAGGTAAGACGGAACACCTACTTCATGAGATTATGGAAGGATTGGGAAAAACTCCCGGATAGTTCAGTGTCAGCTCCAACACTCAGCATATTCGATACATTTCGGGAACATGTTGGGATCCTCAAGTGTCAATAGACCTTCTATCGCAATCAGCCATTCTCTCTACCTCGTAAGGGTCAACCGTCACTGGAGGAGAGGATAGCCATCCAGGTAAAATCCTGATAAAGATGATGAGTACTATTATACGTTAACTCAGATTTGGGGTTCGCCACATAAATACTGATCGGAATACCACACCTCATATACGATTGCCTATTCCGCTCTGACTGGGAATAGTTTTACTCTGCCTTTGTCAATTTGCGCAAAAGGTATGCTTTGGTTTCTCGCCATCAATCAACAGCTGGATTTCTCTGGTGTTGCGAGAAGCTGGCGCGAAGACAATTGCGTCGACTTCCATATGCGATGGATGTATACCATTCGCACAATGACAAACCCAAGATACTGAATTGAACTCTGAAAGAAAGCACAGTTTCATTCCTCCAAGTTGATACCATGTAGGCTCAACCTCTGGAGAACCTGTTCACATTGATGTCCAGATACTCCTCCGCCAAACCTGTTATCCTTCAAAAAGTAGTCCCTGAAACTTCTCGACCTAGGCCAACTACCTTGCCCCATGTGAATATAGTATGGAATCACACGTTACTTTCAGGTCTGATGGAGAATTTATGCTGATGATTACAATAGACTTGGGGCTCTCTTCCCTGTTTATTCGTGAGAATTGTATCCCACATATTCCGAGATTGATGGACCAAAGTAGGCCCTTGCGGAGTATGTCCATATTTGGCGGGAAATAGAGCAGACAACACCCACCTGAAAACAATCCTAATCTTAACGATCTGGACATCACTGTTGCGTGTCACGATGATGTCATCCAAGTAACATCCAACCACTTTCAACCCACTCGAAATTTCATCCATACACTTGGAGAAAAAAAATTGCTGGTGAGGAACTTACTCAATATGGTAATTTAGTCTATGGGAACAACTCTAAATGTGTGTTTATTGTAACATACTTCCGTGTTTCTGGATCCAAGGTCATGTTAATACACACTGTAATACTCACAGATACTCAAAGATTTTCTTTTGAGCGCTGGCTGACAGTTTCTATACCCAGATCTTTGTTGTAGCCTAATCGTCAGTGGAGTCTCCTGTCAGTGTCAAGCTGGCTCTAGAGGTGTACACAACTTCTTGGTTATCCCAGTACTTGTATATTCTTCTTTCAAACATGTGTGAACTGAATTGATAGAGCTTACTACTGTCTCAAGTGAACTATTTTAAGCGGTGATAACACGATTTGTGAAGCAATTGTGGCGGATGTCCGTGTTAGCTCGACGCTGCAATGACAACTAATTGTCGCTACAGTACAGTGGCAAGCAAACCGAATGTTAGCTTGTATACTCCGATCATATCCAATCTGGTCCGTCGATAGACTGAAGTTGGAAGTTTCAGTGTTCGTAGTCGGTCTTCGTGGTTCAGTTCTCGCATACCAGGTAGCCTATCAGTTGTGTTGCTCTTGCCATCTCCTGCAGTTTTGTTCATTTCGATGTCATGTGGATTCCAGCCTGCATTGGCACATCCGAGGTGTGGTCGTATCAGGGCTCTGTTAAGTACTAGGAATTAGGCCCATGGTGTTGTTGCAGTGTTAATATTTTCATTCATGTACTTCTCGAAACTCCACTCGAATAAACTGTTGCACCAAGATCTTCCTCACAGTAACATATTCAAATATGGTCCCCCATTTTTTATTACTGTACGGTGGGGTTTGTCTTTTGCCGGCAGTGAAATATATGCGTAAGTCACTCGCTGTTCAACTTGTTAGATCGTCCTGCAATATTTGCATGACCGGGGCTGATTGTATGCCCCAAAAATATTAGTGTCAGCCGCAAATATGTAGCAGTTCGATTGGATTTAGACAATAATGTAAATAACAAATAGGATTGATATGGGGACATTACCGACACATTGTTGAATTACACTCGTTACAGGGGACAACTCAGAGGTACCTCCTCCATGGCAGGCAAGAATGACTTAATCCGGTTGACTAAACTTCATGATATATCGTAAGACCTTTATTAGCATACGTTGATGTAGTACTTCATGCTTTCATGACGTCCAGATAAATGCAGTCCAAGCTTCCACCAGTAGCTGAAATGTTGGTCAAGGTACGTAATACATGTAATAGTTGCAGTGTTGTGGATCTGTCTGTAATGAATTCAACTTGCCTGTATGGAAATAATGTATGTTCTTTCATATAGTTAACGATGTGATCTCTGATGAATTTCTCCAGAATGGAAATAAAATATATGAATGGTGAATATACAAACTTCCAATGTACCGTAGCTTCGATTCGCTCCATGTCAAAATATATGATGATCATCATGAAATATAATTTTAGTTGGATTCCCACTTGCTGCTTCCTAGTGTGACGAAGTGGCTTCATGTGGAAAACTGAACTCAAACATGTTAGACGAAGACAGTAGTGGATCTGGGTAGCATAGCCACTACTCCCGATAATTTGTTGTTGTCACCTACGAGGGTGAAACACCCGAGGTACATATATTAGGGGGTGGAACTCTAAATCGATATCCTGAACATCAGATATCGATGGTGATTAGCAAATGTATGTCATATGAGGGAAACAAATGTATGGATTTTATAACCTGCCATGGCTCTATTCCATTAGTCTTCATTCGCCTAGTGGAATATCCAACTGCGTCTTAATCCTTTACATAATTGCCGGTTGGGCAATTTTGAGGAACTATAAATACGTGTCCACCGTTTGCCATTTCAATGTGGAGAGATGCTACGAAGTCTAATCTCTATGCTTGCTAATCGTAGTATTTAAATAACTTTACTATTCGCCACTCAGGCTGCGCCCGAGAGGCGGCTCCTTTGAACATAGATTATTAATTCGTCGCCCCTGATCACCGGCTGTTCAAATAAATCCTCCAGTGTGCACTCAGCAAGCTAATAATTCTGCTTAATTACTGCAGGATTCTCGAAGTAGACCAGATTGCGAGTCGCGTCATCCAAGCGAAGTCAAGTGATGGATGCATGGAGTTTGAACAATCAGAGAAAACCAGGTTGCTTGCGAAGTACTATTCACAGCTTTCCTATCAGAATTCGCCGAGTCAAATTCCCGTTCTAAGAACGTATCAATACCTCAAGTTTCGCCATCCAGGATGGTGGTGGCATCTTGTTTTCGAAAGTGAAACTTGAACTGATTGTATTTCAGGGTTGACACTATACATACATTCCATTGGTCCGTGAACCTGACGAGGGTTCGCAGCTCACCAGAGTGCCGTATCCAGGTATGCACGCTCGTCTGCTTGTATGGGATTGGTACCCGTGTCTGGCGAGTAAAAAGCATCGAAAAAATACGACAGGAAATACCACGATGGAAACACTGCATAATAATCTGTTCGAATGTTGACCAATCAAGCTTTCTATTGTAAAGTACAGATACACATCTTAAAAAATGTGTCAGATTGCACTTCGAATTCAATATTTAGTCGATAGTACAAAATATACGCATGATAGGCCCATCACAATGTATACCAATGTATGGATGGAACCGAATTCTCTTCTAGGATATTCTGGGCTGCAATCTTTTTAGGTAGTTTTACGGTGGTGGATCCATCCTATTGCAATGGGAACGACAGAAATATCCGAGTCACAATTGTTGGTGCACGGGTGACAATTGTTGTCTTCTTTTGTGTTACTGCTTCATCGAATATAGGGAATAATCATCGTCCCATCGAGACAGATTATCACGTGATCTTACTTGTATTCTTACATGTACTGTATTGTGAACATAAGTGAAGGAGAACACTGACGATCAGTAATTCAGAACGGCAGGGATACAAACACAATCTACCTATTGGTTATTATTTATGAGTTGCAGAGAATACAAGTGAGAAATACAAGTGAGTATATTTCCCATACCTGACTATTTCTGATACGCGTAGTTGAAGTTGAAATTTTCACTACGGTAAAACACAGCACATCTTAATGGTAAATATTCGAATCGCATGCACCTCGGTCATGGGGCGAGGTCATTTGAATGACGAATTTATTCAATAACGTTTTTCTTTGGACACCAGATAGGCCTGATATTTTACTCTCCTGGCGACCGGTCTGTACTGAGAACAATTATTATGCCCAAAAATGGGTGGTGAAAATACTTTCCGGTAATTGTAGGCATTTCTAATGAATTGTCCCCCTCCCCCCGGAATGGGACCTATCTTGATGCATTCTTTTAAATATAGTATATAAAGTATATTGATATACAACCAAATACGTTCCCTTAGTAACTGAGCCAGTGTTACTGCAAGTTATATACTGCTAGTTGAACTATGGAGTTGTCATTGCATATAGCATACACGGGTATGTATAACAGTCAGAGATTTAATAGCATGGAATGTTATAATCAGTCCCTGCTTTATGAATCATATCGAGAGATTCGATATATCAGACTGCTACGGCGATCAGTGCTTCATAACGTCTAGCGAACCAAATGGCGTTAGTCGTTCGATGTAATCGAATGTCTTGAACCGCATTGTAACTGCAGTTTGATTAACTTCATTGCGTAGTTTGATGTTACCGAGGCAAAGGCCTACATTGTGTTCGTTTATCCTATGTTTAACAAAATAAATTTGTTTTTAAACTGATTGGATTCACTCTTCACTAAATGTGGACATGTCCAGAAATAAACCACGACCGTCTCCGTGTCGAATAAGCAAAACAATATCGGATATTATAATATACAGTAAGAGACTCTCTATATAGTGTTATAATTCTCCATTGTTGTCATATATAAAGTAAACACATAATTAAAAACCACCATACGTTCGGTGTATGTTTAACACGACATAATAATAATAATAATATATACATTTATAAGGCGCAAAATACTTCGATGCGCTATGTTGTATTTGAATAATTCACCTCGTATGTTAACCAATACGCCAGTTGTGAAACCAACAGACCACCCCATCAAAAATGGAAAAATGCATCGATTTCACGAGCTAACTAACACACTTGATTTTTAGAAGGAGTCATATATCACATCGATACTAGGTAAAAATGTATCCTGTCAAGGTCAGCTACATGGTATGCCAACACTCAATCATAACTGTTCTTGTGACACATATATTATCATATTCATACCGTAAATTCACCAGAATTTGGAATAAACTATGAACAGTAATTCCGTTCAATCAGAGTTGTGTATTACTCTACTGATTAGAATAATTAATATGAGACAATTTCTATCAAAGAGACACATGGGTTTGGATTGAGATGGTGGTGTCAAGGACGGTTGAGTTGTAACGGATTGAAATACCGTTTTTAATCAAAGTCAACGCTACACAAGCACAAACAGCCGCATAATCACAGACAACCCAAGGCAATTGGATGTTTCATGGAGCCAATTTTAAGTTCATTAATACGGTCAATTGACTTCGGAATCACAGGTTAGTCCAAATCACGGGATAAAATTGTAATGCATTAATGTCATCCGAAATTGAAAATATATACTTATAGAACATTGAATACACCAGAGGAACCTTCTGTATAATGTGGAAACCATAATTTACCAATTAACGCATATGGCATCGCGAAAAATACACTAATTTGTGGTGTTTGCAATTTTGTTTTTTACAAACTTCATACATCGTCGCCAACCCGTCGAATGACATATAAACCAGGATTTTTTTTGAAGACACATGGACATTGGTACTATACCTATCAGGTGTTGAAATATTTAAGGTAATCGTCGATCTGCGCAGCACTGTATTATAATATGCACTCAAGTGCCATATGCGCGCTCAATGGAGTCTAACTTTGCACGATATTGCAAAAAAAACTGTCAACAAATAATTGTTGTTTGTTCTTACAATGACTGATTCCTTGAACGTTAATGTAATATTCTCGTTAGCAGTAGTTGGTCAAACATGAGCTTTCAAAACGTAGTAGCTTTGTAATGATGTATTGCGAGTTTGACTGGCGTTTCAATCAGGTGGAAATTGTGTATTACGTTTATGGTATAACATATATCAGTGGATTTGGAGCCAGCTGGATACTACACTGTACTACCTGCAACATGTTGTAAACTGATAAAACCTCACCAACTGAGTATATATAGGCACAACATTGTAGGGCTCTTTGGCTTCCTCGAAGGAAAATAATAATATGCTAACCGAAATCGATACAATAGTATAGACTTCCATCGAACTACTTACTGGCAGGTGAACATGCTTGTATTACAAAACAGCTGACTACGCCGATCACTATGGCGTTATCAAGTATCCAATTCGTACATATGACTCAATTATGAAGTCAAGCCTGAAACCCGATCCGTCATGAGTGGGGCGAACCAATAGCACATCATAACTATGCCTCCGAAGCACCAGTGCTGCAATCAGTCATAGGCAACACGATATTTCATATATTGTATGTAAGCTACATGATAAATATCATTATATCCAAGTACTCAATATTATATGCTCGAAGTTGCTCAGTGGGTCCACAGCATCTCCACCAAAAAGTCTCCCGAAATCAGACCTCGGGGAGAGGGGTAATTCGTCGAATTTCAAATTCGTCGAATTTTCATGAAGTGTGTTATCAACCTATAGAAACATGAAATCGAAATACCAAAAAAGCCATTCAAGATGTCATATGACGTCACAATGACGTTGTAATGTGACAGAAAATGAAAATACTCCGGCTGACTGTATGGTGTTTCAGGTACAGTAAAACCTCTGAGACTTCAGTTTTGACATATAAAAAAATTGATATAAAAATAATATAAAATAAGCTAATTTACAATGTCATGTGATGTCATCAAGACATAGGAATGACGTATGTGACCATCGTACTCTGGCAAGTACAATGGAATCTCAAAGACTTCAGTTTCCACCTATGAAGTGTGTTACCCACCTATAGGAACAGGATACCGTTATACCGAATAAGCTACCTTACCATGTCATATGACGTCACCATGACGTAGTAATGACGTATGTGACAAAAAATCCTTACTTTGACATACTGAGATGATTTAATACATCATAAAACTAGGCAAATGTAATACTTAAAAGGATCGAACGCGTATCAGGATCTCTATTAAATGAAAGAATAACATAGAACTTTGTCAACAGTCAATTGATGACCATTCAAATGTGGATGAACAAAAGGAGCAACCATGGAATGTTGGAGGGAAATGTGTTCCTTTTTTGTTCAATGAATGTAGGTTCTTGATTGGATACTTTTCAAAGATAAGGCTTAGTCACGGCTGACCCATTGGGGTCCTAACCCATAGATGTAACACATTCCATGAGTTGAAATTGAGGCTTCTGGCTGTTTTCAGTACATCGTAGGGCACTAGAGTCTGCCAAAGTATATCAATTTTTAGTCATATACGTCAAAGTGACGTCATAATACATTCTTAATTAACCTATATGATATACCAGTATCATATAGGTCTACATTAGTTACATATTTCATAGGTCAGAAATAAAGTCTTCGGGGTTTACTGTACAGTAAAGTATATGAAATCTGCAAAGATTACGTAAATTTTCTGTATTTTGTAACATACGTCATGATATTGTAAGTCTGCCTG
>JAUOBX010643713.1:0-14872 GCA_032360705.1 Eupentacta quinquesemita | reverse complement strand
CATTGAATGGGGGAGAGGGGGTCACCATACATGCTAAATATAGCTCAAACTGCGTCTGGCAGTCAGTTTTGTCCCATCTATTTTGGCGAGGATTGTAGCTTGTTGAGCGTGCTCTGATCGAGTTAGCAATCGGGCGGAAAGCCGGGCAAATTCAGATAGGACACTACTGGCAACTATGTGTGCAACTATTAAGGGGTGTCGACAAAACACCCTGTTTCGAAAACTCATGTTTATATGTGACACTATGATATATCAACACTGATCTCGCCCTGGCTGGAGGCTTACATAAGCCTGGATAACATTCTAGAGTGATTCAACTGGGTAGGATGCCATGTACGTTGCTGGTTGAATCGAACAGGTGAGAGGTGTAGTCAATGATCCTCCAGGGGTGTTAACATCGCGACTTGCGACTTTCTATTTTAAAATGCTGGAGACTTGTCCCAAACTGATAACTTGCCTTCATCGAATTAGTACAAACTTTCACTTGATTTGCACCATATTCGGAGAGAATGTGACTTTACTACACCTCTGACATCCTCCACCATCCATGTGAATGTCTATAGAAATCACATCGGTATTGGAATACCTAAATGTATTTGTTTCTCTCTTAGGTATACCCGAAAATGAGTTCAAGTGACAGCGATACAACGGGAGAGGTCTGTCCCATTTGTAAAGTGGGATTCGGTGATGATGCCGGGAATATATCTAAACTCTTCCAGAAAGGAGCTGATACAATCAATGAGTCAAGCAGAAAGCGAGATCAGCCAGAAATTATCGTACGAGCAGGACAAAACGTGCATAAATTGTGTCGCAACAAATGGACGAACGCAAAAAATATTATTCGACGAGACAAGGGAACAGCTTCTTTAGTCAAGAAGAGGAGTGCCCGAGTCAGCATGGGTCCGTACAACGGAAAAACGAACTGTTTTTTCTGTGGTCAAACGGTCGTTAAGGGTAGTCATGGCCACGATGAACTAGTTAGCGAAGTACACACGGATTCCTTCCCTGTGACTGTATTAGGACAATGTCAGAATCGGGCAGATGACTGGTCCCATACTGTCAAGGGCCGGATTGAGTTTTTCTCGAAGGACCTCCATGCAGCTGATGCTATTTACCATTCACAATGTAGCATTAATTTCAGAACAGGGCGAGATATCCCAGAGCAATTCCGAACTGAACCTGCGTTCAAACGAAAGAAAATCGGTCGACCAAAGAATGAAGAACAACATGAGGCCTTCCTGAGGGTGTGTAGATACTTAGAGAGCAATGGTGAAGAACAGCTAACAGTGTCCCATCTCGTGAGCAAGATGAAAGAATTCCTATCAACAAGTGACTCAACACCATACGGGAACCAGTACTTGAAAGAGAAACTGCAAGGACACTACGGAGAATCAATTTTCATTGCTAAAGGAGAAGGTGTTGATTGTATCGTCACCATGCGAGGAAGGACATCGCATATTCTACGTGATTATTTCAAGACTGCTCAAAGTGGAGATGAGGAATGTCAGAAGCAGGCTATAGTCGAAACAGCAGCAAAATTGATCAAGAGCGACATTAAAACCAATGTCCCTCTCGTTACTGATCGGTACCCATCAGCACGTATTATCAGCCTGGATCCTGCTCTTGATTATCTGCCAGTATCACTGAGATCATTGTTGACACAAATGATTGTTGGCATGAACAAACGTGAGAAAGTTGCCTCGATTGGTCATTCGATAGTACAAGCTGTTCGTCCACGAGCTGTAGTTGCTCCACTACAAATTGCCCTGGCGTCTCAACTCCACTACTTGTACAAGTCCAGGTATATTGTGGACTCCTTAGCTACAATGGGGTTTGCTCCTCTTATGCAGAGGTGCAGCGTTTTGAGAAAAATGCTGCCAATGTGGTCGTTTCAAATGTTCTAGGCGGGCCATCGCCAGATATGATCGTGTTTGCAGCAGACAATGTTGACCACAACATTTTGACCATTGATGGGAAGGGATCATTTCATGGCATGGGTATCATAGCTGCCACAACACCAGCATTGCAAAAGAGCCACGTGGTCGCAAGAAAGAACATTTCTCTCCTTAATGTGAAGGAAATGGCCAGTGTCGATATCATTGATTACCGCTTCTCAAACTATGCTCGTCATCAAGTCAAGTTTGAAACGTTGCCTCAATTGTTTCATGCTGTCCCAGCAGTTGACATACTGTGGGAACTTTCAGTCTGCTTCCACCAACAGGTTCCAAATTGGCAAGGGCTGATGCATACAATTCACTGTGGATCCGAGCATCCAGGGAAATCATCTGTCACATTCCTGCCAATGATTGACATGTATCCCGGGGACCCAACGTGCACTCTTTCAACTCTCACGTACGTTTGTGGCTTAGCGCAGGAACATGACATTGCCCCAGTCATTACATTCGACCAGCCCTTATTTTGGAAAGCGTCGGAAGTCATTCACAATGCTTCGAATGGGAGCCCGTTGAAACAAATTGTATTGATGCTAGGGAGCTTCCACACCCTGATGAATTTACTCGGTGCTATTGGTACACTGAGGCAGGATACTGGCTTGTCAAGCGTCCTGGGAGAAATCTACGGTGAAAATGCAGTTAAACATATTTTGACAGGAAAGTCCGTACAGAGAGCAATCAGAGGTCATCTCCTGTTAGAAAAATGTTTGAACGGAATGCTGGTGTCGGAAATAATGCAACAGGACTCAGAGTTTGCCGCTCTAGTGAATGGATGTGAAGAGACATATACCTCAATGCTCGAACGAGAGCATGATTTGGAATACTCCCTCTCGGAACAAAGAATCAACGTTGAACAAAAACTAGAAGAAGGGAAACGCAGGCTGGCTGAACGTACACGCACAGGCAAACTATGGCTCAACTATTTGAAGATGATGAAAGTCGCACGAAAGCTCATTTTGGCTGATCGAATGGGATCCTGGTCGATACACTTGTCAGCTGTTGGAGAATGCTGCGGGTCATTTCAACTACCTCAAGTCAGCGTATCTGTATCTACAGAGCATGGGCAATCTTGAAACCAGAAGCCCAGAGGTGCATCGCAAGTTTCAGGAGGGCTTCCACGTTATCCGTCGAACGGACCAGTTCTGGGCTGGTCTCGGTGCAGACCTTGTAATCGAGCAGACGCTCATGAGATCACTCAAATCCACAGGTGGTCTTATCAGAGGATCTGGAATGACAGAAGAACAGCGTGCGCTCTGGACCATGTCATCACCAGTATGTTCGGAGTACAACATTGCACTCCAGGGCTTCACTCATCACGCCTTCACGACTAGCGAGCAACACAAAGACAGCACGAAAGCAAGAATGAACAGAGATGATGCTGACTTGAGAAAACTCAACGAAAGAGTCCAGACATGCAACCCGTTCTCAGCAGGTGATGATAGTTTTCGTAACATCATCACAGGAGTAGAAGCTACCCAGAACGTCAACGTGGATGACTTGTTCACTGTTGGGCAGGGGATTGTTGAAGCACTCGCTGGACAACCTGCGTTTACGTGCTCGTTGAAACGGAAGGACAAAGCAAAGACCCTTGGCGATGCATCAACGGTCAATATTTCAGAAGAAAAGTCGATAGACCCTGCACTGCTATTCCAAAGACTCCTTGTAATTTCAAGAGCTGGAGACCTGTCTTTGAGTGATGTTCTGGAGTCCATTTCCCCCTTCACTTTTCGAAGCAAATGGTGTCTTCCGGAAACCGGATAAACCTCAGTTAGCGAGAGCAATCGAAGAGCTGGCGAAAGAGCAGTCTGGATCAGCGGTAACTAGTGATATTCCCAAGACGGACAGTTATGTGTTAGATGGCGGTTCGCTCATCCATCGAGTTCCCTGGACTAAGGGTACTACATATGACACTATTGCCAACTCATATATAGATTTCGTTCTCAGAAACTATGGTAATGCAACAGTTGTATTCGATGGGTACCAAGAGACACCATCTACTAAAGACAGCACTCACGAAAGACGACAACACAGACAGCAGCCACATGTCAGTGTAACCCCTGGGACAGTATTCTGTGGGACAAAAGAAGACTTCCTTTCGAGAGGGAGTAACAAACAAGCACTCATCAACATGATAAGCGATAAACTTCGAGAAGAGGGATGCCATGTAGTCAACTGTCTAGCAGACGCAGACTGTGACATTGTCCATGCTGCCGTCGCAGCATCTGAAACTGGGACAACCACTCTAGTTGGAGAAGACACAGACTTGCTGGTTCTCCTCTTGTTTCACATGGACCCAGGAAACAAGACCCTGTACTTTCGGTCAGACAATAAATCCAGGCGTCAACTTCAAGTTTATAACATTAATGAGCTAAAACTTCTGTTGGGGACACCTATATGCTCTCATTTGCTATTCATCCATGCTTTTACAGGATGTGACACGACATCCCGAATATTTGGTGTCGGGAAGAAATCGCTGTTTCAGAAGTTAGCCAAGGGAAACAAGGACCTCGTATCGTGTGCAGCTTGTTTCGAGAGACCTGGTGAAACATCGGACGTTATTGAGCAATATGGAAAGAAAGCAATGGCAGTACTAATTGGTGGAAAGGCGACAGAGGACCTAGCCAAGCTGAGACATACAGTATTGAGGAAGAAGGTCACTTCTGCGACAAGTTTTGTCGCTCCGGAACGGCTCCCGCCTACTGCGTCAGCAACGAAATTCCATTCACTGAGGTGTTACTATCAAATCAGAGCCTGGTGTGGCGAGGAGGGAGATCTCAATGCGACGGACTGGGGATGGAGACTCGAGAACAGTCGGTTGAAGCCTGTGATGTGTGACAAGTCTCCAGCCCCTGACTGCCTACTGAAAATTGTCCATTGCAACTGCAAAACCGCCTGCACGTCGAGGCGGTGTACTTGTCGGGGTTACGGATTACCATGTACTGCAGCATGTGGACCCTGCCAGGTAGATGATTGTGAGAATCCTTCCAACCAGGCACTGGAGCCAGACATTGACTCGGATGATGACGCTGTGTAGATACACAGGTATTTGGGACCATGTGACAGTGGTTAGTCATAATCCTAATGTATCTTGGTCCCATTCATTTGTGTAAATTTATTCAAAGAGAACACCCCCTCTAACTCTTACGTGGGCCCTCCGCGATTGAGAAAAACACTGAGCTGAAACTTTCTGGAGTTATCAATGAACTTTAACTAGAACATGCAGACCAATTCGAAGAATCCTGTAAGTTTGGAAAAATGCCCGCGACCCCCTCGGCTCCCAATGGTTGCGCCCTTGATATAACCACTTACAAATGGGCAATAGTTTAAGGATGACATAATTGATAGTGTTTCGAATTTATGGAAATCCTGATCTGGGTATCACAAGTATCACATTCGCTTGGTGTCATTGGAAAATAATGAAGCTTGTTATTATTCATTCTAATATGCCAAATATGTTAATCATTGGTCATACCCGTAATAGTGACGTCATGATGACGTCCTGTGGCATTTTAAGTTAACTTAGGTATTTGGGTATCAGTTCCTACTGGTTGATAACACATTTCATATGCTAAAACTGAAGTCTAGGTTTATCGTACCTTGAAGTCTACAGTCCGTCAAAGTACGTTAATTGTTCGTCACATACGTCATTTCAACAACACGAAGACGTCATAAGTTATCACGAGTCGGCCTATTCATTTTCTCGGTATCTTGAATTCTTATAGGTTGTTAACATATTTCAAAGGTCGAAGCCAATGTTTCAGTTGGCTCATTGTACACTAAAGTCTCTGAAGTTCGTCAGTGTACGTTGATATATTGTCTTATACGTCATTACCACGTCCCAGTGACGTCATATGACATTGCAAACATGCTAATTTGGTATTTTAGCATCATATTACTATAGGTTGGTAATACATTCTATCGGTCAAAATTGACGTCTTAGGGGGTTTACAGTACATTGAAATCTATGTGGTCCGCCATTTTGAAATTAGGCCAATTAACCCTTTTCCCGAGGTCCGATTTTGGGAGACTTTTTTTCTGGAGGTGCTGGGGATCCACTAAGCAACTTAAAGCGGAAAAACCTTTTGTTGCAATTTTTTGGGGGTCGAACCCTATTTTGACTCGACTATAAATGCTTGAAGATGTGTTTGCGCCAGACACACGAACAATTGCTGCTTCATTTGAATGTTAGTAATGGAATTGAGAGGTGCGAAAAATATCTTCTACGGTCTTTGATGCCTCGAAGTGTCGAACTGTCGAAGTTGTTGTAGCATTTGTCCTTGTGTTGGAAAAATGCACAATATTAAAGGTGGGACTTTTTGTTGGAAGTTATTATTCACCATACGTGTACAGGGGAACTGATAGCCTAGCTGTTTGATCTGATTGCAAATACGAACTAGCGGCTATAGGATTATGAGGACCGACCGTACGCGCAAAGCGTGAATGTTTTTGGGGAATTGCATAAGTTACAGCTGAATGGAAGTCAACATTTGCGTGGCCTATTATCCTTGGAGATCATGCGAAACAATGAGTCAAATTGAGTGGAATAGTTGGTCTCAAAGTAAATATTCAGCCAGATTTCCAGTGGTGGGGTGGGGGAGGCGACTAGGGTGAGTCGACCCCTTTCTGGGGCGTTCTCTCGCCCACCCCAAAACTCTACCGTAGTTACGCCATTAGTGTGTGCCGCCCCCTTCCGCTTCCCTTGGCCTCCCTCTTTCCTCGTACTCTCTCACTTTTCGCCTCTATCAATTGGGGGAATGGCCACCTGCCCCCCCCCCCCTCCTTGCTCACGCCTATGACCATGTGACGCCACGTAGTGTTCTAGTGTGAAGTTCCGCAAACATTCGCAAATGAGCGCATTACTCAGAATAACACTTCTCCTCTTCGGAATGTTCATAATTGCAGCACGAATGCAAACATGCGCAATACAGTAGCTAACGCAGCGAGTTTGTGTACGGCTTTCGTGGACACAGTTTCTATACAGCGCCTGGTTACAATTAGCTAGAGACGATCTTCTTTTCTGTGTTGATGATGACAGAGGCACATACTTCCCAACAATTGTTGCAAAACAGTCAAGATTCCCCCACATGTATTTAGCTGGATCGGGCAATAGTAGCGCCTCCAAGTGAGCAAACGCCACAGCCCGGCGCAATTGGATGGAGATGCAGCATCGCCATTGTGCAGTACGATGCAGCGGGACTGTTGTACCTGCTACACAAGTAGTCATAACTAGTTCCCTACATATCTTCATAACATTAGCAAACTTAGGCGCTGACGGCGTTTATAGTGGTAGTATATCGCAAACCAGAACTACATGGGTTGCTTACTGGGTAACATTTCTTTCTGTACTGTACACGTTGGACAACGCTCTTGTTAGATCTGGCACGATGCAGTACCATTTGCAAATGGTTCAAATGTTTGTTCGATGCTATCGAGACGGTACAGTGAAGTTAGTGGAAGCAGCCCAAATCACCCTTTCATTTGCTGCATTCCAGCATTTTCTCAACGTTTTGAACCGCGCTAGTTGATAGCGGTTTCATCCCATTTGCAATCTCACAAGTTGCAGTATATTTACAAGAGCGTACGTAGTATGTCCCCTCCATGTATGCATGTAAGTTTTATTGCGATTGTTACTTGGTGTAACGCTACTTAGAAAATATCATAGTCGAAGGCGGCCGAGGGAACAGTAAGTTATTTGAGCTATCTGTCTTTCGTTCTTTGCCCTCTAATGCGTTGACAAGTTATCAATATCGCCTCCGACACCTGATGCATTCTCATACGCTATAGCCTCGATAAATTATGCATTGGGGCACCACAAGGAACGTTCTACCTGATATCGCGTGGGTGTTTGTTCCAGGAAAATCGTATAAAGAGATTTTCTCCCACTCGATCAAAGTCCATTAGGCATTATATTCATGCATTGCAGATGCTCTGATCAACTGTAAACCAATTTAAAGCTTGTATATCCGCTGGGATGATGTTCATATAGCATGGCGAATTGTGAATTTCTCTCACACGTCTGATACTTGAATGTGGAGCATGAAAATTTTGAAATGAGGTGAGTGATATGGCACGATATCATCTGTTTTCCATTACCCCCACTTCTACATCAGAAACAGTGATCAGCCCTAAACAGTGTACCTGCTGCTTTTTGTAACTTGAAATTATTTTCCAAGCCATGTTTGCAATGTTCCGTGTCATATGGGTGTGATCCTCTGTTCTAAGAGAACCGCGGTACGCAATACTGCAACATGTGTTTAGGCACAGGAACTGTAATACTCTCTCGAAAGTCATATTGTTATTATGCCTCGTCCTTTCTTCGAATAAATGTTCACCCCAAGTCATATTTTTTACTAATACTCTTTCGGTCCAAACATGGAAATAACTGGTTATATAAGTTCATTATTCCTATGCTGATGTGTGTACGTATACCGTGTCTGACCAATTTCACCATTTGATACAATCCCACCTTTGTCAGAATGAGATATCGAATTCCGAGAAAATATTGAACTACAACTACAACTTCTTCGTGAGTCTCGGGATGTGAATCCCATGAGTATGCCACCCACGCCAGGAGAGAGTTACAACTGTATGATCTGCGACCGAGCACCATATATTGGATCACGTCGGATACCCATGCGGTCGCTTTGGTGTTTGAACGTCAGAACAAAACATAACTTGGAATGGTTGTCTCTGATTGATCATTGTATCGGTTTCACCATCATTGATAGGTAACCTGTAAATAACGTAGTGAAACCCACAAAATACACATTGATAATCAGAATGGCATTTGGGTCAAACTCTTTGGTATATCTGTCAGGACTTGATAGATCGTGGACAAATAGTAGAGCATGTAGGACTGCTCTGCCAGGAAATTGGTAATTGGGGATCCTCTGCCAACTATAGCTGTGCTACTGAATAACTAATAGCATGGCCCATGAATCAACTTTGTTAGAGAATCACCATGAACACCGAGAAAACCTCAATAACATGGAATTTCAGTTAAGAATCGTATCTACAACATATTACTTGATGTGAATATGTATGCCTAAACATGAGTATTATCCAATATATGCATGTGAGATCAAATAGTTCATGATTAAATTTCAAGGTTGTCAAAACCAGCCTCACTCTTATAAAATCCATCATTACATTCAATCAGTTTATCCTGAAGAACGTCGCAGCGTTTCTCCTCATGGCAAAAAGCATTTATTGACTAGGAGTGACAGTAAACTGACATCTTTTTCATGCTTTATTTTCAACATAAATTTACTGTTGATCCTCGATATACAAGTAACATCCTCAGCGCACTATTACTGTATCAGCCATTGTTCACGCTCCGAACCAGCAGGCATACTTAAGTTAGGAATTCATTGGTACGTATGCGAATGCGGAATGAATTCAAAAATTACATTTTTGAAAAAAATAGTATTTGCCACACTGGAATAAACTTGATGATGAGATGGAGGAATCATAATTATATACCAGCTCATGTATAACTTTCCGTAAATCGGCTTCATGTTCCAGATACTCCGAATAATCCATTTGCCGAGTGCGGCATCCCCGCCGCATGAGTACGCGCTGTGTTTCGTCATACTGAGTGCGCGTTCCAGTTTTCCCGATGATTTTCCGCTACCATGGTACTTATCTGTATCCCTGCAAAATATCTGTACACTAAACTCGTCCCTGTTTCACGCAAATCCAACATCTTTTCGAATATACCGCATTCGCATCTGTATGAATGGATTGCTGGCTTTAACTTCCATTCATGATCATTTTTTCGGGTAACACAGCTCTCTGTTCACTTCTTTGTGAATAACTGATTCATCTATTAGACTGTCAGACTATACTATAGAACGATGTAGTTATCGAACGACCAAAACCTTGTAAAAGTAGGATGTCTGAATCTACACCTGTCTGCCCTATTTGCAACAGTAATATAAAAAGTGGCATTGGTGTTGGATCGAAACGGTAACAACCCAGTTTCGCTTCGTGATGTCAATTTCGGAAGGCACATCCCTGCTTAACACTGAATGGTCTCAAAACGACAAAGGAGGCCACCTTCCAGCATGTTTGTAATGGCTAACATTGAGTTGTATATATGTGAATATGTGCACCAGCCAGACATGACGCAAGGTACTAACATCAATCTTGCGATATAACGCCGCTTCTACGAGTGAAATATTGAGTGTCTTTTAACAGCGTGCAATCAGGTGTTTCGTTTAACACCTGCCGGTATTAACAACTTTGACCACTGCTCTAGAAAGTAGTAACTTAGAGTGGCCGAGTCGATTGATGACTAATTCCCAAATGAACATGTAACAAAACAACTTGAGTATTGGGGAAGTCTGCACCCGAATTGTGTATTGTCTCAGGGCACGAATGCAGAGGGGCAATATGTATCACATGTACGATAACAGCATCCTTTGCATTTCTTGGAGATGTCTTCATTCGTCAATAGATGTACTACCGCTGTGGGTGTAAAGAGCACAGAACTGGGATTGAACTTGACAGGAGTTTGAGAAGCATGTCGCAACCAACATAGTGTGACATCAATCTAGCAATACATTATCTGGATTCTGGAGGGCGTGACACCAAGTGTTTTTCAAATTGGAATTGCCGTTCAAATACATAAACAAAATTGTATTCATTCTAGAAGTTGACGCTCGAGCTCAGCTAGCTGCTTCGCCTATCACATCTTAATTACATGTTCCAGCCACATTACTCGGGTATTGAGCGAGACTCTGGGTGGCATGAGCAACACGATTGCATTACACACATTACAGTTCCAAGGATACCTAATAAGTGCTCGAAGGAAGAATGAAAACAAATGGACAACTGCTGAATCTGCCGACTGTGAGATATGGCAGACGGAGGAAACCATTCTCATTCCCATTAATTAGACATGATTAAAGTTATATCAGCACCTGTTTCCGAAGTGTGATGGAGGAAGCAGTTCGACTGATTTAATAAATTTGTTTATTAACGTATACTCATCGACAGTTATTGACATATTGACTGACGGCTGGAGTACGAACAAGTTGAAAGGGACAGAACATTGCAGAAACATAGATTCGTAAATGAACTTTACGACCGAAAACATACGAGAGATGTAACACATAACAAAAAACATTACATAGTCTGTCTCCCTATAGACACGATGTGCAGGTACCAAACTTCAACATAAAACGCACTCACAAGCCCACGTAGCACCTCCGACGCCCCGCCCGTCACCCCTCTCCCGTACACTGGAAAAATACAGCCACTCGCTACAAATATCACTGCTAACAATACACAATAATGAGTGGAATTATTCAATCCTACTTCTAGACAAACTGCCGAAAAATATTGCTAAATATATGTCCGATTGAAAACTGCATCCATCTATAGGGTCGTCCGTCGTTGTTCAATGACATCTTACGGAATTCCTGTATTAGAAAACTATCGCGATCAGCTATGTTGCCTATTAAGTTGTAACTACATGTTTAGCTATGCTTCCCTTAGAAGAGCCCACAGAGTTGTAGGACCACAGGCTGAAGTATATGGGTGGTACATTAGCTAATTTATTCTGACATGGGCTATAACATGTCGTACACCGTGTACGTGCCATATCAATTCTCACCTTGTAATATAATTGTGATTTGGTTCGATATCGAGTTTCGTTTATCGTATATTCAAGATAGTGGAATACAATCCGCAATTCCATCTCCTGCGACACAATGTCGTGCTGCTAACACCTCGCTGTATGACTACTCACACAGCGAGATGTACATCTACAGGATTCGATATAAAATACCATGGGGGAAATGAATCGTGAGCCTCACGGTTCATGAAAGGAGCTGATCACTTGGAATCACCCGGGACGACATGTTCGTTGAGAAAGCGCAACAGTAATGACACCTTATTCCCTCACAGCCATAACCATCCTTGCATGGTAGTATCTCCCAATGTTGGACTGTACGGCAAACAATAAAGACGTACTCATGGTATGCATGTCGTCATAATGGATATACTATATTCTGGTTCAAATTGAGAAAACGCTCTACTTATATTCGCATAGCCTTCTTCATTATTCTCTAAGACAACTTGGGAGTCTATATCTACCTAAACAATGATGTCGATATCATATGGTCTCCAATCTGCTATTTCCTCATAAATTGTTCTACAAAGTTGGAAATTATGTCGCTTCTTCTAAAGGATATTCACTCTTCGATAAAGGAGCCAATGGAGTATAATATCGTTTACTTTCATTCTCCGTTCCAATGCCGACTCACTGATGTCAATACTACACAATTCAGTATAAAAGTGTATATATTGATATCATACAGGGTATCATATTTTGTTGTCTTGTTTTTCATCATTAAAATGGCGAAAAATAGAATGCAGTAATTTCATCCTCCATCTACTGCAGCGATTTTCTTATAGACTACCTAATTTGGAATTGCAATGGGCTCACATTCACTGGATTATATCCTCTCTTAACTGACGAGCGAACGAAATAACAAAATCGCAAGATCTAAAAACAATAGTCATATGTTGAACAAAATATATATATGGACCTTTTTGTACCTACAAATACATGGTGAAATAATATTGATATAGCTTCAACTATACACAGACAATCGAACTGACTGTATTAATATGTTTAATGATCGACTAACAACTGGCCTTGTCCACTTTGTTTGGATTTGAAGTACCGGTACCTGATATCCTCTCGCACTAATATATGACATAACTTTTCTATTGGGTCTGGGTTGACAGTGACTCAGCAATACTGATGAGCAAACATTTTCCAGCGTGATGGATATTGCGAGGAGTAGTGACGTACATCGAACAATCTGGTTTAAACTCGGATATGTCTATCTATAACTTCAGTCGCTTCAGCCGTGAAGCCTAGACATTTGGTGATTATTTGACTGTCTTTACCTCTGTTGACAGAAAATTTGGTATATTATTGACTGTCTCCCCATTTATCGACTTCAAATGACAATTAATGTGACCTCGAAATGATTGCCAAAATATTTTTTAGGATTCTGGTGGGGGCCCCACAAAATTCCTAAAATATATTTCTGGGCTGTAAAATCCAGCCAAACTGAGTCTCTAGAACCCGAACCTCTCCCATTAAATTGCCTCATGAATTACGGCAGTCTCGTGCTGTGTATATGTTGTCGGGGGCCCCATTATTCGTGCCACCCCACCCTCTCCCACTAAGAAGTCTGAAGACTGGATTCCATCTGGATTATCCGAACATTAACGTAATCAGAGAATATTCATATTTGAAAACCGTTTCTCAAACCACAGCCCAAGCTTCGTTACTGCGTATCGAGACCGGGCGAGTTCTCACTCAGTCTAATTACGCATTAAATCAAATATAACATCTACTGAATGTGGATATCTTCAATGCAGCACCTGAACAAACAAAACAGGGACCACGAGATCATCATGGTATATTACAGTGGCCACTGCTTAGTAAATACACATGCAACGTTTACAGTCCGGCCATACATCAGTAGATCAGTTCCAATGGCACATTCGATAACCATGTATCCCTTTATTGTTTTAGTCATATACAAACAAACTTAAGAAGTCCTTCGACATGGGGTTCCACCGCCTGATCGCAGCTATTTCCTACATCTATTTCACAACACAGACATGGGTTGTATAGCATGATGTAGGCTACCTGTATGGCTGTACAGGTTGATTTATTTGATGCCGGCGAAGACATTACAGAAGACCGTATATTACCTAATTATTTTAACATCAAGTATTTATTAATATGAATCTATTTTGTGATGACTAGAGAGAGTTTTATGCCCAGAATACGATGGGTTGATCTATAAATTACATTACACACCGTCATAATAGGAAATCCAATTTATAATCAGTGGAACATTCACATAACAATGAGATACATAATGGTATATGATAGATGGTGTAGTCATTACCATATTTTCAAGTCTCGGAGAAGTAGTATTAGAAGAATATAGCTTGTTTTTTAAAGATATTATTCACATCATTGCATACATTGACGGTGCCGGCTTTTTCATTCTGTCAGTTCTCTTGATATTGACGATGTATTTTCCGGGCTCAGTTCCTCGTTTCCTTCATAGATCGAATACATGCCAGTAGGGCATACCCGGATGTTATTACAACTGAACGCCTTGTTGACGCATCCGCCTGTCTTCGGCTTGAAAACTATTGCATTGACTTTCCCAATGAATGATTGGCTGAATTACGAACCATACTGGGTATCTGATGAATTGCTTATAGTTCAGCGGTTGACATTTCGTTAACTACAATGCACGCAGCGAATATTCTCCCATTTTTCACAGGTAGTAAATTTCATGATGAGAACACATCATCATGATGCTGTCATGGCTGAGACTGCAACTGGTGGTTGCTGAACGTGATGTCGTGTCATGATTGCATTTAGTTAATTGTATGGACTTGTAACTCCAATACCTCTAAGGACTCAGTGAATCAATACGGAGTTGTCACTCTTATGTTAGTATAGTGTTGCTTAATCGGACTTGCTGATTGGCAAACTGGATTTGGACTAATTCATGCTGCCTATGGCTACAGTTGTCCATCAGCTACAATTTACAAATAAAATTATATTCTGTCAAATTGAGAGAGTGAGCAGGGGGCAGGATGGGTAATACACATGTTACCTTATGAGGAGGCATCTCTCGGAAGAGAGTCGCCATTGGCGTACTAAGGAATGTTACTTGATCCTGGTCATTCCATGACTTCATTTCTCTATCAATATTGAACTTTGTACTTTGCTGGTGTCCTCCTGAATCTTCCGCTAGAGAACTTAACTAGGAGGTCACTAGGAAGGAGTGTTTGTTAAACGTTGGTGTTCTTTGATGTCAGGTTTTCAAAATATTTCCCTCTGAATGTCTCATGAGTCTTACTAACAA
>JAUOBX010643602.1:0-14874 GCA_032360705.1 Eupentacta quinquesemita | reverse complement strand
AATGTAGGGAGCATAAATACCAGTCTTTAGGCGCTGCAGGAGAGAGAATGGAAGAGATTTTTTCAGAGGGATTATTCTCGCCTTCTGAACCAGTTATTATGGTGTGCGCCACCATATTCATTCCAATGTAAATGACAAATTCATGCTTGACAGACTTGGTTATTCATTCACAAAACTGTTACATGCATAGTCTGACATCACATATAGACTGGGGTGCGAACACAGGGTAACTGTGGACGATTCCAGCTCTGAAATGACTAAAGTAGCCACAGAAAGTCACCAAAGTAGCCCCTGAAAATTATAGGAACCAGAAAGCCAAAGGGCTTAGTGATTCCTTGGATCTATACCTGTGACTTTTGACCTGAAAACCTGCAGCAGGGTTAATTAACTCGAGACCCCTGCTTCACACTGAAAATGATAGGGGCTCATACGTTGAGGAGCTACGCATCAAATTATGGCTCTATGAGACCAACTATTCCTGATGCAGGTTGGTCACAGAGTCAGTCCTCACTGGACAGTGTCAGTCCTCACTGATTCTCTCGTAGACACAGCTGAGCTCCGGGTAATCTTTCCGGCACTTCCTAAACATCCTAATTAATGTAGCACCCAACCTCCTGTAATCCTATATCCAGGTAATGAAAGGGAGCTCTAGATTTCATGACAGGTATGTGCGGATCGTGCTTGATGACATATGACACCATGTTAGACCTACTGCGCATGCGACAACCTCAAACACTGTCGTACTATGCCAACCAGTGTTACCAGCGATAGTTGATGAAAAACGCAAGATTTGCGAAAATCAAACCCCAGAACACGCTAACTGGTAGTTTGGGTCAATTCAGCACGGATTTGCATGATGAATGGTCACCGATCACAAAATATTTTTTGAACAGCTGATTCGAGTGATAGTTAGCCCCAGAAAATATCAAAGAAGAGGCTTTATTTTTTGGTAGGAATATCCCGGGATAGGGTAAAAATCCTAAAAATAATTTGGGATGGGTTTCCAAATGAGAATTTGGTCTCAAAAGTTCGAAAAACTGTCCATTTTTCGTGATTTTTCAGTTGTGGACAAAAAAACGCTAGATTTGGCCAATTTTGAAAAAACTTCCGCTAGAACCCCAGACAGCTCTGAAAACGCTAAATCTAGTGTAAAAACGCTAACTCTGGTAACACTGATGCCAACCCATAATGGAAATCACCCACTTTCTACTTTGTCCCCACAACAATGAACTTTCGACCATTCGGTGTTGATGCTAAGGCTAAACAACAGAGTTTTGACAATTCCACGCTCAGTATTCGCTGATCCAAGGAGGCAACCAGTCAATTAGTGCATCATAGGAATCAAAGGGCTTTTACTGCAGGACAGCGATGTGGTCTACAAGGTTGTCCGAATCATTGGACTTTGAGTCTGAGGCCTTCATAATAAGTACTTAAGACCGGTCTCGTGCCCGTGTCAGAGTCCGGTCTAGAGTCCTCATGTCTGATGGTCTACATTCACGTAGACACACCAGAGCTCTGGGTACTCCTCTCGGCACTAAAGGAGTTTGACAATTCCACGCTCAGTATTTGCTCCGTATTGCTGATCCAAGGAGGCAACCAGTTAATTGGTGCATCATAGGAATCAAAGGGCTCTTACTAAATTACTACAGGACTGTGATGTGGTCTACAGGGCTGTCCGAGTCATTGGACTTTGAGTCTGAGGCCTTCAAAATAAGTACTCAAGACCGGTCTCGTGCCCGAGTCGGAGTCCAGTCTATAGTCCTCACGTCTGGTGGTCTCAATGTTTAGAAATACCCATCGCAGAGGACTCCATCGTGAAAGCTAAAGCTCTCCTAATAAGGCACTAGGCCACGAAATATGTGCTCACCTGAGACCGGACCTCGGACTTGTTTTTCTCAAAGACACACCGGAGCTCTGGGTACTCCTCTCGGCACTTCCTGAACATCTTGATTATAATAGTACCCAACCTCCTACACCATCCACTTGGTGTAAACCTATATCCAGGTAATAAGAGGGAGCTCTAGATTTCACTACAGGTATGTGCGGATTGTGCAGGATGACATATGACACCATGCATGTTAGACCTACAGTGCATACGACAACCTCGAACACTGTCATACTATGCCAATCTACGATGGAAATCATCACTTTCCATGTTGTCCCCACAACTTGAACAATGGAGTTTGACAATTCCATGCTCAGTATTTGCTCACCCACTCATGAAAACACATGCATCCATTGCTGATCCAAGCAGGCAACCAGTAGATTAGTGCATCATTGGAATTGAAGGGCTTTCACTGCAGGACGCCAATGTGGTGTACAGGGCTGTCCGAGACCGAGGCCTTCCCGAAATAAGGACTCAAGACTAGTCTCGTGCCCAAGTCCAGTCTAGAGTGTACCAGTCTGGTGGTCTACAACATGGGGAAATACCCATCGAGAGGAGACGCGGGTTGGATTGGAGAAAGAGGATGCTATAAATCGACTGAGATGGCGAAAGGGTGTGAGAGACGTTGCTGGTGGAGTAAGGCGAATCCGGCCACCTCCATGATTGGGGACAAAACCAGATTAAAACTGGAAAAGAAGAAGAAGAAAACAATCCAACGACTGCCAAAACCCCAATGACCAATTCACAGGCCTTTGACAGCCCATGCCCTATGCCTCTTTAGGTACCCTTCATGATAGGCAACGGAATGCACAAGGAATACTTACTTGTAAGTAACACTAGCGCAGCTCGGAATGCAAAGTTTCCAGCAAGTTCAAATCTGTCTGGAATATATTTTCTGAAGAAAGGCCACAGTATGTAGGCAGGTACATAGAACTGGACGGCATAGGTGACAAAAATGGCTCCAACAAGCATCAACTTTACAACCATGTAAAATCTGCAAAAAATGAAATTGGTTTGAATGTTACAGATTTGGCAAGAAATAAGTGCGATAGTCTAAGACAGGAGAAGTCAGTATGAATATTATATGATTCTATTAAAACCACTAGTTTGAATTTGTCAATTTTTAATGCTAAGGGTTTAGGGAGCCACTGAAGGCTCATAGAGGAACCTTTGCCAAGTTGATAGTGGATAAGGACAGGCGATTACCCATCTTTTCGTTTTGACTAGTGCTGATATCAAGACAGGGTAGTTCTGTAACCAATTGATGCCAACCTGCTCCCAGGACTGCCATTTTACCGCTCCATCAATCGGACGACCAGTAACCTTGGGATCAGACCACTTCCCAAATCCTGGTGGAGCTGAAGTTCAGGTCCAACAACAATAACTGTATACAACAGTGTTCACTGTTCGCGCTAAGCAGCGCGATTGCGGGATTCCCGCACCTCCCTTGCCGTTTTTTTTTGCGTGCTGCTCGATTTTATCAGCTTCTAAATACTGCCTCTAAGTGCTACTCAACTGTCATTTGCTAATTCATAAGACTAGTACAACATCATTTCATATGAGAAGTTCCAATTTATGAACAATTTCAGTTCATCCAAACCCTCTCCAAACCCCCTCCAAACCCCTCCACACCCTCTCCAAACCCTCTCCAAACCCCTCTCAAATTGTCCAAATTCCCCCCCAATGTTTGGAAATCCCCCCAAAATGTTGGATGGGGAAAATCCCCCCAAAAAATTTGAATCCTAGTGTGAACACTGGTGTACAACTAATCTCAGACAACTCCCCATAACTACTAAGCCGACTGCATCACAGCACCCTTGTAGTTGATTTTGTAGTCCAGAGATATGTTGTGTAGTGTCACAAGACTCATCAGCATCGCTCACAGAGATATGACTCAAATGGTCTGTTGTTGTCAGGTCATTATTGGACTTTCGTGGATTTTCAGGCGGGTTAGGAGTGCTGATATCCCTCAGTTTTATTCTCAAGTGTCATGTACAGTACAGAAACCCCACAGATAGGTATAACAACATCACAAATCATTTTAGTGGGGCAGAAAAGTAGAAAAATCTTTCACTTCCGGACAGAAGCACCAAATTTGGTCCGAAGTTACCTCTGGGACCTCACTTTAGAAAAATAATGATAGCCACGCAAATTTTCAAAATGGCCGCCATTTTCCAAGATGGTGGCCATTTTGCTTGTAAAATACTATAAAACATTATGGAACTTCTGTTTTTTTGTCATTTTCATTCATTCTGGTGTCTTTTATTAGGTTTTATACCACAAGGAACTCGAATATCTGTATGAAAATTCCACTCGTCCCAATCCTAGGTGTTTTTGTGGTGTGCTGAATAGGATTTTTCTGCCCTACTCCCAGATATTGTAACCGCTGCATGCGATCATGCAGTAACGTCATGGCACTTTTTTCCACAATTCCTCGAACTTCTTCAATTTACACCATATACAAGTTGTTTTCTTGGCTCTAACCATGAAGCAACGCGCCAAATTCCAGCAGGAACAAACCAAGTATTCTGCTCTTATCGTATTTACATGCATTTTTCTACTTTGGGTAACCTGGTAACCTGACCGATAAATAGGGATTTGACGAGGTCGAGTTATCGTGTATACAAACAAGTGCGTGGCACAAACATACCACGAATGACTGGATAGATTCATCGACTGAGAGCTAATAATAATGGAAAATATATATATATATCAGTGCGTCCTGCATTCATTGATTTCCTAATTACATTTCTAACCGAAACTGGAATGTCCAAAAATCTGTTTGGATCAGTCGCCGTGGTTGTGTAGAACAAAGTACCAATATATAACCAAGTAACACTATGTACTGACTAACGCTGTAGCAGGGTGCTTTCAAACGTTGTGCACAGAATGGGTAAATGACGCGTAACATATTGACACCTAACCTGAGGATACTTATTCCGCCTAACGTTTTTATTTTTGACTCCCAGATGATGGCGCTCTCCCAATACTAGTAGCTTACACCCAGGAGCAGACAACATTTGAGGTGTGTAATCACCATAACATGTTCTCAGCTTAACCAGTGTAGGAATGGATCTATACATCTCACTAAACTTTTGTGTGCCATACATTCTTGGCATCTCTAACTATGACGCACAAATACAACAAAAAGACAAAGAGATAATGACCAGACAGAGAACAAATATATTTTCCAGGTAATCATTAATTTTGACAATGCCAAAAGATTGTTGTATCATGTCTTCATCATGTCACTGTGAGCTCTTGTTATGTTCTCTGATGTACACCGTCACATCTCCCACTAAATCGAATGAGTCCCTCCTCCGCAGCCGCCGCGGCTCCAGAATGTCCATCTTTACAACGATCCAAACTTGCTTCCTTAGTCTATCATGATCAAGTCGGTCATCATCAAGTAGCATCACACATTACAAATGAAGTAACGGATGCCTATTATCTTGTGGCTCGAACATTCATCTCGATGTATTTCATGTTGTAGTGACTACCGGGTAGATTATTCCACACAATGCTCTGATAGCAGCTGGAGCAGCCAAAGTACAGCCCGTTGGGGTTAGCCCAATTATTACCATCACCCCACCACCAGGCAGCCCTAAAATTAGGAAGTGTAGCGAGGTTGTAAGAACCATGTCTATCGTTGTCACGGTCGTATGTGGTGAAAGACTCGTTCCTGTAGTTAATCAGAGCGTCATAAGCTGCAGAAGATGAAACAAATTACGGTTTATTAACTCAACATTCCAAATTTAATATGGTTCGACGAGGTAACAATTGTTTAATGGTGAAATGAAATCCGAGATATAATCCATTGTGTGGGCATGATTGTATGATGAAATTCCCACCGCCAAATTGTATGGAAAACAGTTGTTTACCCCAACCTGCTAGTGCTAGTATAGGGAACGCGCACTTCTAGAATGTTCTCAGTAGCGGTTTAATGTGACCACACCGTTTACTCTGATGCATAGTTTCAGAATGGATGGTATTGTAATGTTTTATTTACGATGCATAACATACACTGGCGTGGGATTCATATTTTGATATTGGTTGTTTTACACCCTCTTTTGTGACTGACTTGTTTAGTAGGATTAAATAGAGATGATCCATGGTCACGGATCGAATAGTCACGAGAATAACGGCACAGACGGATTTCTTCCACCGACTGCTTTTTCCTGGATTCAATGCGCCTAATCTCAGACGCCATTCTGTGGTTGATACAACGACCGTAATTTTCAATTTGTCATCTCAATTTCTTTAGATCATGCCCATCCTCCTACCGGATGCTATGCATTAATAGTACGCCAGTAATAAACATTCCTGTCTGATGCATTCTCATCTTCCACGAGCAACCATTCACGCCGAGCGAAATTGATAGAGTAAAACCGTAGTCCTGATGGACACTGAATTTCTATCAACTCATTTAACTCAATGTACATCGAAAGAATTATACTGTCAAACTGGGTTTCAAATGAGCAACCACACCCCTCTTTATCCATGTCCAGACGCTTGTCCAGGCGCAAATCACAAAAACACAATGTGATCTATTCTGAATACTATCGAATATTGGTATCTGGTAATGTATATATATTTCACTACTGTTGTACAATATTGATGTCAGTGAACGATCTACAAATACAGTGTATGGTTTCACTCCGAAAACTTTTGACTACACCTATTTTCACTGTTCTGTAACGTTTCATATATGGTATCTGAGGCAACATTAGGATTATTTATAGCGAGTTATACCACCTATACTATATTAACGTGTACTGTCAACATTTATTTCGGATCCAAATCCCAAGTATTACCACATTAATTTAAAAGAGTTTGGTTCATATCACGAAATATTTTATTAGGACGGTTGTCAATTCCCCTGTTCCTCATGGTCGTTGAACATTGGATATCAATATTTTATGTCAGATCTGTCAATCTGTTTTCACCACACGATAACTCTTGGCACCAGTTTGATCAATTCCATCGATACACCCGTTATAACCCTGTCTAAACATTATTCAGCAATTGAACCCTTCCTGATTACGTTAGCCTTCGGAGACATGTTCAGCGTATAAGCATGTTTAGGAATCACATACGTAATGCTTCGAATGCTTCGAATTTGAAGAGTCTATATGGGTATCCACATTTTGAACATGTTGAATACTACGAGTAAAAAAAGGTCACGCGTTTATACAAGTGTTCAATTGCTAAATATTGTTTCCAAGGATCTAAGACTAACGATTAAAAAAGAACATTGTGTTTTAATGTTCCTAATAATTATTGTATACAATAAATAATTCCTCCATTCCAATTGGTTCTGAAGACGGGTTGAGGATTTGACTTTGATAGCAAAATATCTACCAGACTCCTTTAAATAACCATACCAATGTACGAATTAAGATTTATGTATAGCCTACTACAGGCACTTTAAAACCCTGATTACGCCTACTATATGCCTCCTCGGCATTTGTTGGACAAGGCGGAACTTTGCCAATGCAACCAACATTAGCTAGTAGGTGGATGAGTTCAACAGTTGACGGCATCTGGTATTTATGCCTAAACATTGTCTTGTGGACCCTTAAACACTTCTTGATGATGTTTATTTCAACTTACTTGCTGTACTTTCTGAGAGATATTCCCCGACATCCACCAGTCTGTATTTACTCCATTCATCGCTGATTCTGAAGAGGCCGTATTTAGCGAAGTGATGATCGCCATTCTGGTTGTTCATGTCGATACGAAGCTCATACTCTTTCTGTGACGTCAGATATGCTAGGTTCTCATTACCAAGCCAGAACTCCTTGTTCAAGAAACCGAATCCCTCCTTGAACTCCGCCCAGTTTCGGTAGGAATCAACACTCCCATCCACTCTACGTTGAAATACCTGTTAGAGTGAACATCAAATGATTATATAAACAGTAGTTTAGTAGCTAAGCCGTCTCGTAGAACAACCTGTTTTCGATATGATTCCACATATTCCTAAATCAGTTTGACTAGGAACTTTGCCTCTAGCTAGGTGATAATGAAGTATAGTAGGATACTGGGTTTTACATTTGTATTCACTGGACACAGATGACACATTAACCAGTTGAAGCATTTTTCCTTGTTGGTAATCAGGTGCAACTATTTCACATATATGCATTTTAATTCGGTTGAATTTACTCATCGCCTAAAAGACAATGTTTACGTACCGTCCATTTGCCTCCATCGATGGTATTGTTGCAGTACACCTTGAATGGTTCAGGAGATCCTTCAGGCTGTATCGTATAGATGCCTGAGTCAGTTATATCCTCACATTGCTCGTAGACTTCCTCGCAATCTTTCGGATATTGCTGATCTTGGTAGTAGAAATATGTCAAATCTGAGAAATAACATAAAACGGATATTCAGAATGTGTTAAAGTAACTTCGGCTGAGGTAAGAAGGTGGTTCTTTCTTATTATTTCTGCAACCTACAACATCCATTCCTTTTGTTCCCGATACTGCCTAGCGGAAATATTCAAAATGTAATCGGCAAACCGCTGACGTGAATACGAGCACATGGGACTTCCGGTGATTTGATAATGACCTCCACTTCGGTCGGTAGCAAAGGTTGTTTACCTCTAACACGTTTCTCTCGAATCCCGTTCCACATAATTGCATAAGTCACATGTCAGTGTTTCCTCGGGAAGGTTTGCATGAGACCTGTACAATAGAGGACAGCAGTCATGTAGCATTTCCCACGTTTCAACCTGTCCGTAGAAATGTCCCGAGCCGCGATATTCGTACCAAACTTTAGATCAATCGGACGTAGCCTCAACTTAACTCAGAATAATATCCTTTGCTGAGCATTTATCTAGAGCAGGTGGCCAGTCTTAAGCTACTTTATACTGGATATTATCTAATTTCTGGATCCCGTTAGTAATCACTCACCACTAACGTCTCTCCTACTCCTCTGTGATGATGGCTGGTTGTCATGATTGGTTGTCTGTCAAATGATAAACAAATATAGTCTTGTTTATTTTTCCACGCAACAAGTATACAAAAGTTATCGAGTTCCGTACAGAGGTAATGTAATGATTTATTGTTTCGAAAATAGCAACACCAAAGAGGCATAATTCACCTTGTATGGAATGAGTATACGAAAACAGGAGGTGCGGATTAGCAGACGAACTGCATCTCCTGAATAAGAAAAAGGCAGTTATATATTATATACACACAATCGAGATAGACTAAGGAAATGTTAGTCTAGCGAATTAGTCAAGCTAGCTTGACTAACTTTTTGGCTGTAATTCCTCTCCTGTGTGAGCTGGACTAACTCAGCCTAAAGATAGACCGAGTTACAAGCACGACCAAAGATAGACTATCCGAAATAAGACGCTAGACTAACTTGGCTTTTGAATCGGTCCTTGATGCGGGAATGTGATGACTAACCCTTGACTAACTTTGGACTAACTTGGTGTAATACGGTCGAATACGCTGCGTATTGAACACGCTGCGTATTGACTACGCTGCGTATTGAACCTGCGTATTGTCTGTTCCCAACTTGCGTATTCAACTTGCGTATTGGTAGTTTGTTCGAGAAATTCAGTTCGTAAGCAAAGTCAGCTGGACAAACAGGCGGCAAAATGTGATCCAAGAGTGCAGAAGAGCCTTGGGAGTCGGTGAAGGTTGATTGTTAGTAGTTGGGCTTGTGTATAATTGTTATCTGATGGAACGGGGGAGGAAGAAAAGTAGTGTTAATCGAAAAACCATGTTCATTGACGATAAACTGAGTTCATATCCAATTACTGGGCTTTTCGTCTGACAGAAAGTTCATTTTCGGCAATATACCCAGTTTATTGAATTATTGTACATCTGGCTCACCATAGACAGAACATAATGTCCTTTTTGGTTTTCCATATTTACCTGTCTAAAGCTAGGCATCCATTTGCGCCTGATGCGTGGTGCGTGGTACGTGGTGCGTGTGCGCGAAAAAAGGTCACTGTGCCAAACCTATAGTATGCATCCATTTGTCCGTGATGCGTGATCCGTTTAGTGTCCGTGATGCGTGTGCGTTTTGGGAAGCGTTTTGGAAAGCCTCGAGGACCTTTTTTTTCACGCACACGCACGCTAAACGGACAGCAACTGCGACGTAAAATGAGGAAATTCCCAACTTTTCGATTACCGCTGTTGCTGCCAGTCGTAATAACTTGCTGTTATTTTGCGAAATGTTCCTTCCAGTGTGATTTGAATATTTCTACCAACATTTGTTAACAGTTCATGTGCTTTGTTGACACTACAACATTAAATTACATTACTGTTGTCCCGTTAGCATATGGAACATTCATTTAGGAATTTTAGGCACTACAACTGGTCACACTAGATATGTAAATGTTACGCAGAAGATCATCCATTTTTCACGGATAAATGGACGCATCATGCACCACGCGTCACCACGCGCAAATGAATACGCATCGCGCAGCGTATTCAATGATACGCACCTAAGAAAACATCCCTTTATGCCAAGTAATTCGAATACATCATTGTTATATATATGCATATTAGTGTTTTCTAACACTAACAGGTAGTGACGAATTTGTGATGCATGTAAAAAGAATATGTTATGACAGATAATTGCTTGTACTTACAGGCCTGTGAGTCTCACTGGTGTTGCATATAAAGTTACATATTCATTCATTCGGGATCAAACAGGTAGTTATTATTCTCGCATGGTGTCAGGAAAAATGTTCGCCTAATCGCTTGGAGTTTATAGACCCAATAGTCTTACGGACTACTCCTTTGAGTTTTCAAATGTACCGGTAACCGTCAATAGGCGTAATCGTCTCAGCACCGTTGCAAACTCCGTGGATTCGATATTCGTGAATGATATTCGTGAACATTTATCGTCGCAGAGAGTGGTCAATTACTGAATAGACCCTTATAAAGATCCTGTTCTTTCTTGTTTTCTTCAAACTAAACCAAATTTGGCCTCAAGTCGAATGTAAGCACTAAGGACTCAATACGCAGAATGAAGTAATATTTTGCAGTTTTGCACAGTTCTTACAATGAATTTCATTTGGTAAACGACACATATAAACACAGTGTATCGGTATTTTACATAGTAACGAATGTGTAATTATAATATGTTAGGAGAATGGTCGTGTCATATGATATTTCCAATATCCAATAATCCTGTTTGTGTAGAGATTGACTTGACTGTGAATATATATGTCGCATCGCGAGACATTTGACGAATTGCCACGGGGTATTCTAGTCGCCCAACTAACTGCAAATTATTAGTTTCATCAACGCAGTTCGTCACGTAGAAGCTCAGGATATGATAATGTATTTTGGAAGATGATCTCAGAAAGATTACCCAAAAATAGCTATTCAGTCAAGGTTTATCACTGAATGATGAAGTTCAGACAATTGTGAATATATACCTGAGGGACAATTCGAATCTCTCAATCTTTGAATTTGTTTTGAGATTGAAATCTCTTTCCTGTTGTTGTGAAAAGGAATTAACCTGAAAACACAGTACTCCTGATCGAGTTTTATCTATATGATGATAGACCCGAACACAGGAAATTGATCACTGAAAATGCTATTTATGTTTTCAAAAGTGTTAATGTTGGATACCTAGTTACCAGATATGTCTAGAAAATGAACGCGTTCCAATTTCTGGGTCGGAAATGTGCGTACAATTCCTAAACACTGATTTCAGAGTGTACGTATTACGATCATGTTTATCGAAAAGGTAATTAACACTGCCCAATCCATATACTCACTGCAAATGCAGAAAAATCCTGGGTATGCATTCTGTGTTATGACTATTTACATGGATACACTGAATATACAAAATTATCACGCGCACCATTGCGGCACAGCGAGATCATCTGTGGAACATCGTCCTCCGTCGTGAAGCACATCAGAGATCATATTCATGAGCTGCCACATGCATATTCAGTGCCATTACGGACAAAATTTCATCCTTCTTCGCAGATCTGCGATTCTCAAATTGATATCACACGGGGCCTCATCCATGCATGATGTGTCACACTTCAAAATAACATGTCATATAATAGGGGATCCGCTCTCCTCAAGGGTGATGGTATGTGACAGGTCGCAACAGTAACTCGAGCGTAATTAAACCACGGAACATTCACTTCAGGGGCAAGGTGAGCGGAACACAATACATTTTCCACGAGCGCAATGTAAATGGATTCGAAATTGAAAATCTACTTCGAGGAAAAGATATATTCTAGGGGCCAAACCATAACAAACACAGTCATACCAACGTCATAGTATATACTTACCCAGGCATCATTCAAACATATGTTGTGTATTACTAAATACTCACTCATGTGATTCTTCGTCCCATCGAGGCTCTGAATCACAAGGTTTGCCCATGGTTCACCCTATGCTCCGCATGTCGCGTACCACAAACAGTTATTAGCAACGTGATGCGACCTATGTGTTCCGACGATACCATCTCGTGCATATAGTCCTCATAAGATGTATTATAGTACGTTCAAGTAGGCTATAGGTCTGGGGGTAGGGGAGAATGGGTGAATGGGTATTGGATGGGGACTCGAACCACCCAGAAGATCGATGATCGAACCCTGGTAGAATCAAACTTCAGATTAGGGTTCCTAATGATTCGCAGCATACAATAATTGGTGTATGTGTTGTTACTGATGAAATGCAGTCGTATGTAGGATGCGAAGGTCGCTCTATGAGGTACCATCTAGTATACATGTAATGCATCCTATACGGGTTGTTATGTTACCGGTATGATAAGGCGCTAGTAGGTAATGTGTGTATGCCTGAGAAGTGAGAAGTATAGTTAGCACGAGCTGCACAGCTGATGTATAGTTGCGGAGCCTGGAATGCAGTCACAAGGGAGATGCAAAGGTCAATCTATGAGGCGCCATTTAGGATACAGCAGCTGTGTATTAGGACTGCACATAGGCTGCCGGACCGCGACTCCTGTTGATTCAGTAGAGTAAGTATCTCAAAATGGCAATTCCGAGTAATGACATTTGGCGCAGAGGCTATAAGTAGGCCTAGTCCAAGATATCTACCTTTGCGAGTGTACGAGTCTCCACAAATATGAAGTTGAACTGCTTAATTTGCTAAATATTACATTGTTCAATTATCGTTGAGCGAACGTAAACGTTCGGAAAAATGACTATCAGAGATGATAGGAATAGAGATAAAGATGGGTGATACGTTGGGCTAATAATATGGCCGAATATCTACGAAGGAAGCCTCATCTGATGTTCATATAGTATAGAATGGTGCTACGTCAGAAGTGAGTGTCATTAGTCCCGAGGCAAGTCCACTCCATTACAGAGAGACACTCTCGATGAATTCTTCTGACAGGAGGAATTGGACTTTCCCGTGGTTTGGGCAACCTATAGCTATCAGGAAATGATATATCAGTAAACGAAATTTGTAGATATCGTTCCCTCATTTATTACTGCATATAAAAACAGTATATGCAACGATGTGGATGGGACTGCCCCTTCAGCTATTATGTTCGTTAAGATATCCCTGTGAGTCATTGGAGAAATATTCGGATTCGAGTCATATTCACCTTAACCGTGTTGCTAATTATGAAAGATGTGGTTCAATCACTGATTCAGGCCAGTCAGTTAACCGTCAATTATTGTTCTGCGGGGAACTTGCTATACCAGAAAAATGCGTTGAGCCGCAATATATTGGAAGGCTATAGTGACCACCCAACAGTGAGACTGGTAATTAAGTACACGGAGGGTTTTTGGTGGCGCCGGGTGGCGCCGGGGTACCACACCAAACTGGTGACCCCGACGTGATGAAGGAAAGCGGGCGACACATGACAATAAGCTGGCCTTGGCCAGCCAGTCACACGAACGTGCCGATAACACGGACATGCCGATTTCTAAAACGCTGCTCATTGGCTGGTTGCTGCCCGGGAAATTTGAGACGTACCAACGGTCTAGCCTGCTGGAAGGTCCATTTCACCGTGTAAATTTCACGTGAACTGTTATTATTCAATATTTCACGGGTGAATTCGGTGAAGTTGGACGATATAGACCGGACCCACACTGATATGAATTTCTTCAGAGCAGCCAAATGAAGAAGAATTCCTAGAACCGCACACACTCCCCAATCGCTTGCTGGTTGGTTCGGGCGGAGGAAGAGAAATTGCCTGATACCAGTCAGAACACCCACTGTCTGAATTTTCAATAAATACAAATGTTACTATACATGTGGACTTGAATGCTTCCCCCTTCCATCACCACCCTCATGGCACAGCATAGGCTATACTATATACTAACCCCCCATGACTGCCAATATGGCTGCAACAATAGGCCCACATAGTGAGCAGTCGTATATACTGACATGATATACTCAGTACTACAGGCAGTACAGCATTACGCAATATATAATCAATTACCTAATCATAATGTAGGCCTAATAAACCCTTGACTAACCCCGCAATACTCACTGAATCAACGATAGGAACGTTTCAAATTTCTTGAACCTCACCAGAGACAGTCGAATTTTACCTGCCCCAACTGATTGAAGCTTGAACAGTCGAAGCACCCAATCTGCCTGAAGCGAGCCAGCGCCGCCTCTGGGTTTAATAGGCCTATATAATTTCCGAAATCTGTGAGAGTAACCTGATACCAAGTCCAAGCGAACGGGTCAACGTGTAATGCTGTCTAGTACTCCATCGAGGGCAGTTATTGAATACTATACTACTGTAAGCCCCGATCAGAAATACACTGGGGCGCGAGGTGACTGATGGGAACATCGTGGCATCGTAGCCTACTTGAATCAGGGCAGTTTTCGGCAAATTTTCATTCAATTTTCTCCATTGAAAATGTGATTCCATTCTACGTTCGTTATCTCGAATGTTAATAGCAGAGAGGAAGCGAGGCGACACAATTTGAACGTTCTGACTTGAGTGAGATACAATCCTAGTACCAATGCGAAACCACAGGTCTGGCACTTTCTAGCACTGAGTCTCTGGAGATATGG
>JAUOBX010643491.1:0-14874 GCA_032360705.1 Eupentacta quinquesemita | reverse complement strand
GCCCCCCCCCCCCCCCCCCCCCCGTGGCTTGAAACGCCCAAGCCTTTCCTAGCCTCAAATCGGGCTGAATTATTTTTTTCCACTATCTGTTTGATTTGACATAGAACCAATGCGTATCGGAGCATGTCATATCGAAAAGTTGCAAATTTCATTACTTGGACACTCAATTCAGATTCTACACGTCCCAATTACCAGGTTTGCAACATTTTCTTGGGAATCCGCCATTGTGTCCGCCATTTTTAGTTAAAAGAGTTAAAAATACATATTCGGATAAACTACGGCATAAGAAATCTACCGGAACCAATTCCAGCCCGATCGGACTTCGTGTGGCCGAGTTATGGTTACGGTCAACGGAAACAATGAAAAGGTTACTTCATTATCGGTCAAATTGGTTATTCATTATCGGGTAAAAAATTGTTACTTCCCTATCGGTTAGAGCCTTGATTCATTATCGGTTTGAAGAGTTACTTATTATCGGTCAACTTCTATATCATTATCGGTTAGTGATCGGTCCATCTTTATGTCATTATCGGTTAGTAATTCATTATCGGTCAAATGTATATCATTATCGGTTAGTGATTAATTATCGGTTGGTTATATCATTATCGGTTGTAGCAAGGGCCATTCATTTTGCTGATTATCAGTTGTATCAGGTCACTATGGAAATCCCACCTATGTGCAATTCGGTCGCGACGCGTACCTCCTGCCGATTTGTGCTGAGTAATGCGTATACGGAACGTTCATCCCAACTGACCAACGATTTACCGTTATGTCTTTAGCAACATATATGGGGACATGTCCAATAGGCCTTACTTCTGACCTTGGCCTATCCTTTGAGTCAGCTCCCCTCCACCGAATCTTGCTAACACGTGTATACGATGCCTGTTCGATACTGTTCTCATTACCCCCTCTATGGGCGAATAATCGACAGAAATCGATCTTTACTCCGGTAGAAGAACGTCAATCGAAGTCGGAGACAAACATATTCTTCAGAGGGCACACGAACAATACATCATTCTTCCTGCCAATATCAAATTGACGTGAACAACTTAACAAGAATAGAAAAATCGATAAGAGCTCTAATATAGACCAGCTCGCATCGCGTACCCGGGAAACTGGGGTGATCAGTTGGAATATGGTATATGGAAAACAGTCACCTGTTATGTAACAAAACCTCTCATGTGACGGTGTCATACATAATACTGACCTATAATCCTGTTCTTTCATTGGCCGATTTGATATGGACATTAATTCGAATATAGGCCTTTGCCAGCATCAATTCGATCGTATGTGAACATTATTTTCTCAATGTCAGCTATATTTCTGATATATGCCAACATTAATTCGATTGTGTGACATCAGTTAGAATAAATGATCGGTATATGATAGGCCTAGGCCTATATGGCTGTATGAGGAGTGGTCGCTGTACTCGCCCCGTATGCTGAAGGTTGTGCGTACGTGTCCCGGCTCGGACTTTCAATCTGAAGCGCTCCTCCTGTCAACCCATCAGTAAAATCGGGACCACGGATTTCCTTATGATATAATAATGATAATAATAATATCCGGTGCGGATATACTTCCGTAATCAGAACCGGAGTCCCTGAGTAAAACCGCTGATATACTGCTGCCACATACTCTCCGTGATTATCGGAGTGCGTACTTGGTTCATGAGCGGGGGTGACGTTGTATAGGACTGCCGTCTTCAGTCCGACACGTCTTCAGTCCGATAACAGAAAACACGTCTTCAGTCCGACAATTCTTCAGTCCGAAAATGAAATACACGTCTTCAGTCCAACATGTCTTCAGGCCGACACGTCTCCAGTCCGACGTGTTTTCAATTCGACAAGTTTGCAGTCCGACAAGTTTGCAGTCCGACACGTCTTCAGTCCGACATGTTTTCAGTCCGACACGTCTTCAGTACGACACGTCTTCAGTCCAACAATTCTTCAGTCCTAAATTGGATTACACGTCTTCAGTCCGAAAATGAAATACACTGATAGGTGACGGAGTGTTCGAACCGCCATTCAGATCTGTTCACGAAGAAAATATTCTGGCCTAAATACCGAATATACCGTTCCCAGTCTGGTGCGCCCCCTGGTTCGCGAGTTACGGGGTTATGAAAGTACCGTGTGGTTACCGAGTGATCTGCCGAGAGCCCGGGGTATGCGACCCGGCAGAACACGCGCAACCCGACCTTCCCGGATTCGGTCGGCTTGTACACCCTCCGACTAAGTCGAGTCTACTGATCACGAATATACCGTTTCCTTCGTTCTGGTAATTTCATCCGTGGTGGTGGGGGGAGAGGGTGTTAAAGAGTGTTTTCAGGCACTTCCAAACAGTGCAGTAGGCATGTACGTTGGTAAGTTGGTAAACCTCCGATGTGTCTATCCCTGTAGGCTATGATGACCTCATAATGACCTCCACTTTGGTCGGTAATGAAGGTAGTCTACTTCCACTGAGTTTCGCATAATCGCGTCAAATGTCAATCCGACCTCTGCGATGACCTTGATTGGCATTTATGTTGTTCCAACTATTGTCCACATCAACAAAGTTCCGTTCGAATCTAACGAAGTTGGAACAACCTCGCAAAAATACGTCCTTTTTCAGGACTGATTATAATCTTCACCCACTAAGTGTCGTGTTAATCGGACAATCTCGACAATCCCGCATGAAACCTGCCAAAAAGAGGGCAGCAGTCATGATGCAATGCTTACTTTCGAACCCATCTGAGATTCTACTATAACATGTGTACCAATAGTAATGATTATTTCCGGGTTCGAACGATGCGCGTGTGCTTCATGAGGGCACAAGCTGCCTGCGGGCAGATATGTGTGCCAAGTTCCGGATAAATCTGACCAAGGCGTTGAATAGTTATTCCGCTAACGCCGAACGGTTCCGACGGCGTCGGATCAGACAGCGCTGGCTGCACACACTACAAACCATAATATTATCTCATCAGTCCTGGGGAGTTACTTGCATGGAGGGGTTCCCCCCATGGTGGTGTACCCATGGGAGTCGAGTAACGAGTAACAAGGTTCCCGTTGAAAAAATCGGAATTAGGAGGGGAATTCTCTCATTTCTGGGCAAATTGTGATTTTGGCTGTTTCACCATTTCTCATGATATTCAAGAATTGCAATGCTCGAATGACAGAACTTTGGTGAAAAAATACAAATTACGGGTTTTCTCCCAATGTGGAGTGAACCTAGAAAAAATGCAGAATTTGGAGAGCCATTCCTCGATATTGGGGCAAATTGTAATTTGGGCAATTTTTCATGATAGTCCAGGATTGCAAAGCCTAAGTACTTTGAAATGAACCCTACCATGTTAGGGTGAAGAAGCAGGTCTCGCGGAGTGCAAGTATTCTCATGGATTTTATCATATAGAGAGTGGTATCTCGCGGTCTTAACTCTACCTAACTATTACTAGTGTTCATCAATCATGTCTCGAGGGAGCAAACGAGGAGGAAGGACCCTACCATCGACGGAAAACCCTTGAACTAGGCCTAGTACACGCTCACAGTCTGAGCGTACAGTCCTACTCCGTTACATGCCTATGCATGGAAGACCCCGAGACTGACACTGGTGAACAGGAACATTCAGATTTGTCCGCGAATAGCTGGAAAAGGCAATTGAGAGTTCCCAAACGTCGGTGGAGCAAGCGATGAAAGGAATTCAGTCTTCCATTATTCTTCTGGAGAAAGATCTTGGGGAAGCCGGGGAATTTCAGGCCAGACGGATCGATTCGAAGACAAGATGGCGGCCAAGAACAGTGAGATAAAGTGTGGAGAGGAAAATTGCACGCCTAGAAGAAAATTACGGCAACCAATTACGGCAACCAACTTGAATAAACAGGAAAGATTGTCCAGGCGATAAAATGTTCGTGTAGTTGGCATCCCCGTGGAGAAGGAAGAGGTATGTGAGGCCATTGTGGAGGAGAAGGTCTTATCACTATTCAACAATGCTTCGGGTATTGTTATCGAGCGTTTTCATCGGGACGGAAGAGGATTTGGAGATACGCCCCCTCACATTCTGGTGCGGTGTGGATCCTTTCAAGACAAACTCATGGAAGCCAGACGAGCAGTTTTGGTGAATGAGCCATTCTTCATCGTAGACGACCTGACAAAAACATATCTGAAAGAGAAGAAGAACTGGGCGTCGAAAGTATCGGAGCTGTATAGCCAAGGAATCAAGCTGCGCTTTACAGGAGGCAAATGGAGAGACGCCACAGGAAAGCCATATGGATTATGATAACTGCTCATTTTGGACATTGGACTATCATTGTGATCGGGTTATTATTCAGTTTGTTTGGAAACTAACACAAGGATTGTAAGTAGATACTGATTTATTTATCTATGATATGATATTGTGTTCAACAGCTTGCCTTCCGAGGGAGGGTATTTAGGCCCGCTTTGTATTTACCAGGGGCTGGGTTCCCAGGGTTCGCTACATTCGGTTGGAAGGTTAGCCCTCGGAGGGGTCATAAGTTTTTGTTTTTTTAAGACCTAAAAAGAGGCATTTATGTTTTCTACAAGAGTCTCATAGTAATAAAAATGATGAATTCGAGTGGCAAGAAAATTGGAGAGGTCGTATTTTATTCAGTCATGGCTCCTCACGTAGCAGAGGTGTTTGTATTTTATTCAATCCATCTTTAGATCTGAAGGTGCCACACTGGGTAGCATCGTCAGATGCCAGATTTCTCATAGCTGAAATCGACATTTTGGAGACAACCTTTTTGCTGGTCAATGTTTATAGCCCAAATTTGGATGATGCACATTTTTTCCAACAGCTTTTTGAGACTCTGCGCTATTTCTCCAGTGATTTTACTATTATGGGAGGCGAATTTATTTTTGTTTTCAACCTACAAAATAGACAAACAAGGTGGCAACTTCCGCACTAACTTTAATGCACGATTAAAATGTTTGGAAATTATGTCCACCCTTGATTTGGTTGACATTTGGCGGAACAGAAAGCCATATCAAAAAAATTATAGCTGGAGGTCGAATGTTACCTCCGGCATCCGCTGCCGATTTGACTTTTCCCTCATCTCGCGGGATTCAGGTGCACTTGTTACTGGCACATCTTTTTCACCTAGCTTACACTCGGATCATTCTGTCGTCAACTCGAATCTTCAACTGAATAGTGGGAAACGTGTGCCAGGTTTTTGGAAATTTAATTCGTCATTTTTGACAGTTATCTACGGATACGATTACTTCTGCAATTAGAGAATGTTGCGCGATAATTCTTCAGCGATTTGGAAGTATGTTGAGTACATGATTCGGAATGTTTCTTCACATTATGGTAGACAGAAGGCGAGGGAACGTAGAAAAATGAGAAGAGAATAATCATTGCCATTATACCAACTTGGAGGAGGCCTATCATAATCAGCCTTCGGTAGACATCGCTAATCGTTTAGCCGCTGAAAGTAATAAACTCAAGCTGAATAATGATTATAAATCACAAGGAATCATTATCCATTCAAGGGCTGATTGGGTTGGCCAGGGAGAAAGAAATACGAACTATTTCCTGAACTTGGAAAAGCGCCAGAAATCAGCAAACGTTATACGGAAATTAGTAGATAATGCGGGGTTAGAGATTACTGGTACCTCTGCCATCTTGGAAGAGTTACATACATTCTACACAAATCTGTATAATAGAAAGCATTATGGTTTTGAGCGTTTCTTTCACAGTTTTAATTTTGATGTGACATTGACTGCAGAGGATGCAGCGCATTGTGACGGTCAATTGACAGAGGAGTAGTGTAAATCTGTGCTCTTCTCGATGCCAAACGGTGGAAGATCAGGCAGCGATGGTCTGTCAGCGGACTTCTATGAACATTTTTGGCCGCAGGTTGGTGCTTGAGTTAACTCCCTAAGTTTTGTTTTTCAGCGTGGTTCTCTCTCCAGTGAACAATCACGTAGTTTAATTACATTGATTCCGAAACCGGATGAAGACCATCACTTAGTGAAAAATTATCGTCCTATTTCTTTGCTTAAAACAGATTACGAGATCTGTTCAAAAACCATTGCCACGAGACTTAAAACAGTTCTCTCTCATGTGATTGACTCGAGTCAAACCAGGTATATCAAAGGTCGTTTCATTGGAGAGAATATTCGTTGTATTCTTGATACTATTGAGTATCGTAGAGAAAATTCCTTCTCGGGTATTCTCATTTTTCTTGATTCTGAAAAGGCCTCTGACAGATTGAATTGCAATTTCCTTTTTCACTGTTTGAATCTATATGGTTTCAATGAGAGCTTCTGTCATTGGGTTCATACGCTCTATTATGCATCGATATCACCAGGGGAGTTAGACAAGGTTGTCCTTTGAGTCCGTATATATTTGTACTTTGTGTTGAACTGTTAGCTATGGAGTTTGAAGCTAGCAAAAATATTAAGGGTATTACCGTCTTAAAAAAAACTTAGGATTATCCAATAAGCAGATGATACGGCATGTACGGTGATAGCTCTTGATGGTTCTTATGAGTCACTTGTAGATACTGTTGAAATTTTGAAGCAATTTAAGCTAGCATCCGGACTCAAGGTAAACTTTGATAAGTCGAGAAAAAAATCCCTGGTTGTACACAAGCCCAATTTCACGGAAGACTACTTCTTCAAGTGGACCGAATGTCCGTTGAAGACATTGGGTATTGTCGTTACAAATGATCGTGAAAGTTTGTTCAAATTGAATTTCTTGCCTAAGCTCTGCCGTCTGAAAACTATACACTGAATTTGTGGTCATGTAGAGACCTAACTCCTATCGGTAGAATTGTTCTTATTAAGTCATTCGGGATTTATCAGTTCGTACAGTTGTTCCAGTATTTACCAGATCCACCAGGCGATTTTATAAAACAACTGGACACCATTTTCTTCAACTTTATCTGGTCTGGGAAACAGGATAAGGTCAAGCGTACTACTTTGATCAGTCCAATTTCTGGCGGAGGTTTGAACGCAATGCATATTAGACGTTTTATACATGGACTAAAGTGTTCATGGGTAAAGCGCTATATGGAGAACAGTACTTCGTTTTGGCAAACCTTCTTCAATTATCATCTTACACATTACGGCGGGCGTTTCATATTCAATTGTAACTACGTACGATAATGACGTGAGGAATGTGTTCATTAATGATATCTTAAAGGCGTGGTCGTCCTTCACGTATAAGGAGGTTACAAAAAGTTGTAAAAATCAGATAATATGGAACAATCATTATTTGAAAATTGAAAACAAAACGGTGTTTTACAGGTCCTGGTATAACAGTGGTATTCTCTGCATTGGAGATCTTATTTTACACGGCAGTCGCTTCCTTTCTCTTGAGGAATTTACGGAGAAGTTTAATGTACACTGTCCTTTTACAGCTTATTATGGTATACTTGATGCAATCCCAAGTCATTCGAAAGCGTCGTTAGTACAAGAATCTTTCGATTCGGAGAGTGTGAAATTGTCTTTTAACTCTCATGTTACGTATTTTCCTCGGGTTATTTATAGAAAGCTTATTGAGAAGGTAATTACTAGACCTAAGGCAGTAGATAAGAGGACCACCCAGTTGGCCTTGGAAGTTGATCATCGGAGCGTTATATTTCAAATTCCATTCAAGTCGCTGCGAGATACCAGATTTAAATATTTTTAATTCCGGTCTCTACATCGCATATTGAGTACGAACCACCTTATGTATGTGATGGATATGATAAACACTCCTCGTTGTGACTTCTGTAGAAGTATAGATGAAACGATAGTACATCTTTTCTGGGGTTGCCGGGTTGTATCTTCTTTCATATTGGACGTGGATCATTACATTTTTCAAAGGCAGTTTTTTTTTCATCGTTTGTTATTGAAGCACCCGTTGAATTTTCTAATTTTCCGTATGAAATATTATATTTTCAAGAAAAAACAAGGCAACAAGAAATTAAATGTGAATGAGTTTATTCAAAAGATCAAATTTGACTTGAAAGTGGAAAAACAGTTGAATAATATTAACACCCGTGGTCCATTCACTTCAGAAGCTCTAGCAAATGTTTTCAATATTTGCCAGATTCTAGTGGATAACTAACAGTTATGGTTTAGCCTTCTTGGTTTTCCAAGAATAGCACCTAAATATTTAAAGTTTATATTTGTTGTATCATGCTAACAACATGTGCTATTGGTAATCATTTATATAATACTCCAAGTGGAGTAACAATAAATAATGGTTAAAAAAACAAGGATTAGCTCAGTCGGTAGAACTAAGGACTCGTGATCAGAAGGTTACGAGTTCAATTCCCCGCCAGCTGGCTTTTCCGTTACCTCGTCCCACCCAGGCGTTTTTGGGAAACTCGGGATGTGACTCGTAAATAGTAACGCGCGCCATATGTTCGGAGCCCTATTGGGTTGACCCCCGGGAGACACGATGGCATGATTCACAATGCATCTGTTTCATGGAAGAACAGAGAGACATGCGCACTATTAAGTGCGGAATTGACGAGTCATTAATGGACTCATCACTCTCAGCACTATAAAGTGCGGAATTGACGAGTCAATAATGGTCTCATCACTCTCAGCACTATAAAGTGCGGAATTGACGAGTCATTAATGGTCTCATCACTTTTGTTCGCTGTGAACCCCTCGCCGATACACGGGCTAATGTGATGCTTCTGTAGGGTGACCACAATGTGAAGGAGGGGGCCATTACACGCAGACGGTAACATACAAATCACATTCCCCTCACTGTGAGCAGTCGGGATGGAGCACTCTGCTCAATGGTGCAACGCGGACTCAATCTCTGGATTACCAGCTCGACGCTCTAGCAAATCCGGAATATCAGGTTGAGGCCCTAACCAAACAGGCGACACAGTCCCGACTGTACTATCTTGGAAATCAAAAGCTGAGGCTGATTTAGGCCTATATATTATTCAAATAAATATGAGTACTATAAAATAAAAAAACTATATGGTCTGCAGTCTTCAAGTCATGCACTTTTGGACATACCTTCATCTGACGCGTCGATCTCATCCAGGGAACAATCGTGTATAGCAGATTGCGTGCAAACTGTCATCGTCAAAGGAAAGTGTATATATTTTTATACTTCAGTCCAACATCAGTATGTCCTCCAAGGTAGCATATATATATATATATACATGTCACACAAAACATGAATCCGACCGCATCAACGCAATCTATTCACTCACAATTCTTCTTCTCGTTCGTCTTGTTCTTCGGCCGCCGTCAGTATACGAACGAGTGGCTACCATTTCAACACATCTCCTCGTCATCTTTTTCCGAGCAGCTCTGTTCTGAGCTAGGCGCTCAGCTTCCACGAGGTTCAACCTTGTCCATTCCCTGATGTTGTCATACCACTGCTTCTTCTGACGTCCCACCTTCTTCTTCCCTTCAACTCTCCCTTCTAATACTTGGGAGTGACATGCACTACCACTACCTCCGAGAATGTGGCCAAGGTAGGATAGCTTCCTGCGTTCTATTCCTCCAAGCAACTGTCGTTCTACTCCAAGTTCTTCCAGTATGCATTTATTTGTCATTTTCTCATTCTAGCTGATTCCCAACATTCTCCTCCAAATCCACATTTCAGCAGCCAGCAGACGGTTCTCATCTGTTTCAGTCCAACCTTCCGAGCCACAGAGGAGCAGACTCCATACCAGGATTTTGACGAGATTCATTTTCAGCCCGGTTGAGAGTTTGCTATTTGCTATTTGCTATAATTTCATATATATGTCCTGAAGGTCTGTCATCTTCCCTTCGGCCATTCCAATCCTGGCTTCGATATCCATGCTGTAACATGTTCCAGTAACATTTGTTTGTTATACAGTACATGCAGGGCTCACGGCAGTTGTCGGGTATCGCAATATTATGATAATTCACAGTTATATATTTAATGCCATATAAGGATACGGTGTCACGAGCAGTTCATAGCTACACATTAATCGAGATATTGATCAATTTGACGCGGGACAATGTCTCAAAACTCTATATTATAAACCCCCCCCCCCATTCACCCCATACACAAATCCTTCCTTCATCCTTCCCCAACACATAAACACATACACTTGAGGAGTGGAGACAATAACATAGGCTAGTCAAAAATGTGGCAACGAGTTATGACATCTCAATATACCACGTTACAATAAACTGATGTAGCCGATTCCCCATGTTCCTGGAGGTCTGAGTCTGACTACAGTGAGCATGCGCGATAATAACTGTAAACTTGGCTTATTGAAACTGCGTTTGCCAATGGTAACATCTGACGGAAGTATTTTTTTAAATGCGCGTTCAGGCAATACTTCGTATTAACCAAGGGTTATAACCAAGGGTTATATAACCAAGGGTTATATGCATACTGCAACAAGGTAGCTGAAGTTAGCCATCTCCCCCAAAAAACAAGACCCGCGATTACGCAGAACTTGCAGAAGAGCCTGTTCCCGAGATCGCAAAGCAAGTTAGAGGAATCGAGATGTTGTGTTAGAGACGGTATTAAATGGCGTTCTGGTTCATGGCGACACAGTAAAGAAGGAGACGGTCCTGGCGCAAGTAATCGCAACACAGATGAGGGGGAGATCACATATTGATAACATTATGCTAGTCCTATATTGACTTCATGCATCGGCGTGGTACAATCGACGTCTTTTCCTTATTGTCGGGCAGTTACAAGAGGATATTCAGGCGTGGCCATGCATGCATCATGAAGCTAGCATTTTGGTGAATCATGGGGGAAAGTTTTCGGAGGGGGTCCTATGTGACTGAGGTGATCCGGTGTGAAAGAATGTTTTCCCGATCGTTCAACTCCGTAGGTAAATGCTGGAAGTGCGATCCCATCCTAACCGGGTGATCAAGGTTTTCATCAGCCAATTCGTACACATTTCCTCTAGCCTCTCTGCCAGTTTGTAGAACGCATTTCTACTGCTCTGTTGCGCGAACAACACATTTCGACACGGGCCTACTCTTTGCGTATTCGGTTCTCGTTGAATATGCATTAGGCACCCAGTTAGCACACACCCAGTTAGCACAGTTAGGGTCTAAGTTATAGGGTTATATTCGATGGGAAATACACTGCAGTTGTCTGTCATATAAGGTCGGTCATTGAACTCGTCATGCCTGCCCACGCTACTCTCTGCGAGTTCTGTTGTTTCCCTCTCTTTTTCTCCTCCATGAACGCAAGTATAACGTTGCCATAGTGATGACGGGAAATTGATACTGCTGTTATACAGATGACAGACAAACAACCTATACGACTGGCTACCGAAAATGATATTGTCTGCTGCGAAGGATATCGGAATATCCGCTGTTATTATTCGGTGTAATTAACTCGCTTTCGCCCTGTCAGCGCCCACCTTTCACATTTGGATATTTTCGGACCACACGCGGCCGGAAAAAGTTTTATTCTGTGGACCCATACCGTATTATTGTATCAAATGTCGTTTTCATTCCTATAAAATATTTATAGGGAATGTACGTGTATCAGGACATTGCTTAGCGTTACTCGGACGTTCTTACAGCGGCTTATAGACCTCATATCATGTGTTCCGTCAAGATTGGGAGGTTGTGAGGTCGAATCTCTCAACTTCGAGTAGTCGGCCTTAGTGTGCCTCTGAATTCACCTTGTTATCAAAGTATACGACCTTGGAGTGCCACCCTCTTCCGGAATCTCCATCTGTAAAAAAGGCTGGCTGACGGATAGAATACAAGGGACGCTTGAATATCCTTGTTTCCGCAGTTCGTCTCCGAAACGGGCACGGCATAGTGACACTTATGCTCCATCTGTTGGCTCATTCCGAAATATCCATAGTCACTCAGATAGTAAAAGTAAACTGCAAATCTCCCTTACTGCCAACACAAGCTTCAGGAAGATAATTGAACTGAACAATGAGCAGAGGATGAACGATACACTGTAAAACATGTGTCCAGGAATTAAACACTTTCTAAACACATTTTAAAACCATATTTCCAAACACGTTTAGATGTGAAACACTATAGGTCTCATTTGAAAATACTGGTGGTCAATTGCTGAACGCCTTCCACCCTCATTCTAAACACATTGTTGCTAAACACTTATTTGAGCCAACTCTCTAAACACCTTTTTTACAGTGTACGGCAAGGCTTAAGCTTGCTGCTAATCATGTCAGACAAATGATCAGTAGCCTCTACAGCTGAACAATCAGCAGAATTATTCCAATGCTCGGGGATCGCTGAAAGCAGGCCAGGAGAGTGGGTAAATGCATGGGTAATCAATAATATAATGACTACCGTTATAATGATCATATGCCATTTTCTTACCATCAGGAAGGAGAAGATCCTTATCTATTCTATACTGACACCTGCTGAATGGAGCTCTCCATTATAAATGATTGAATGATCAATTCTCATGTGGGGAATGTTCCGGATGATTTGGGTACTCTCATTGTCGCTGGGGGTGGCAAAATATCCAGCATTTCAAGATACCCAAAAATGCCCTATCCCTGATAGAGTTGTTTGACATACAATCAACATCCGTTGCAAGAAAATTACAACGGAATATAAACGGAATACAAAAATGCGAGAAATAATGATGAAAAAGAGTTTCCAGTATATATACCGAATATTATTCATATCTGTATACCTTTTTACCCACGTTCTTTAATTAGTATTATTAGTACCGTATTATTGTTAGTAGTAATAATATTATTATTATCAGTATTACTAATATTACCATAATTCTTATTCATATTATTATCATTTTTATAATTATGGTTATTAATGATGTTGATTATTATAATTGTTATGATTATAACTATTATTCTGATTGTAATTATTATTACTATGATCATTATTATGATCATTATTATGATCATTATTATGATCATTATTATGATCATTATTATGATGGTGATGATCATGATGATTATCATTATCATTATTATTATTATTATTATTATTATTATCATTATTTCTGTCAGGAGGGCCAACTCCTACAGAGTTCTATGTCATCTTCGTGTGTACTGGCGGTCATGAAAACGGGAACCTCAGAATGCGCACGGGCTGTCTGGCAATATTCGAGATTTCGACAAGTTTGTTGCGCTCTACAAATATTACCCTCTACTAGTCATTGGCACACAACTGGAGTGTTTCAACGGGTTTCACATTAAATAACGTGTGTGGAGTTTAGCAACTCGAGGAGCATATAATGCTCAAGAGTACGGTACGTGTATCCGTACCCATGTGTAACTTTGGGACTACGAGCCGGACATGGGATAAATCCTATGCGAGGCCTAGCACTGGTGCTCATCTGGCGCAGGACTATTTTTCGTGATTCCTCGATATTGTTACTTTTCACCACAAAACATCACAAGTTTTCCCCCCAACAATTGGGGACAATAACATAGTCGACAATTTGGGATATCAATGTCAACATCTAGCGAATTATAGTTTAAAAATAGTTGGGATACCCCGTAACGATAAGTCTATATGGAAAATCTCGTTTGTTGCCAGTTGCCGGCCGAAGGTTTAGCTGCAGCCTGCAGTCAACTTGCGCATTGATAACTGTGAACCAGTTCGAATTCTCTCGAGCGTCCCATCATAGCTGTTCGCGATGTGTACAATGCATGGGATTTAATTTGTTCCATTTCTGGGATTAGATAGATTGATAATAATTAGTCCAAATATAGTTCTCTTGATACTCATTTCTTGTTCATGCCTCCAGTTATCAACATCCGTAGATTATACAGCCTGGGCTCCTACTGTGTTCGTTGTAGCAATAACTGCCGGAAATGCACGCTACGCGTGGGCGGGAGAGAAATGACACTTTATCAGATTATTGCTAATTTCGGAAATTTGCTCTGATCTGCTCATGAGGGTACACAGTACCCTACTGTGCATGTTTGTGTTGTGAGCTTTCATTGTATTTTGAAATGTCCTTAGCTATTTTGCGATCCAACCGCGGCATAACCTATTTGCTTGTAGGCTATAGGCCTACTTGTTATTTTGGTACTAAATCAGTTCGTCAATTTCCCCAGTCGGAACGAGAGTTCCTATACTATTGGCTGATTACTTTGTATATGAGTGCATGTTCTCAATTGTTTCGTGTGGGGACTATAGTTCAGGGATTGTCTCCAGCGGATATATACATCTATACATTCAGCAGCTCATCAGTCTTGTCAGCGCGTGGTCTTTCCGCGAACACTGAAATATCAGTGCAGTCGTTTATTACCTGATGGAACAAATGTATTGAGCAAAGTATATATCATTTGATTTGGGCTCGCATGCTTGCCGACTCATTAGGAATAAATCCCCACTTTGAGGATACTATGAATTTGCCTCCGCCGTATCCATCCGCGTCCGTGCCGAATGATTTTCGTGTTAGCAATGTTCGATTGACACGATTATTGGGCCTTCATAAATCTCGGATGGGTTTGAAAGTGAGTGTCGCCGCACCGCTCTGATGGCTGCATGTCACCTTGAATTTTCGATGTAACCAATTTGACAGTGTTGGCGCGAGAACTCCCTAACGACTCATAAACATCGATGTCAGTTAGATCATAATCTCGAATAGGTGTAAATCAGGTAATTTAGTGGGTATTGGCGCATAGCTCCGATGGCAGCTATTCTGGGGGTTTCGACGAAATTGATTTCATTGCAGATTAGTGCGTTTCGGGAAATGACGATAATTTTCGAACCAACTTTCATTTTCGCCTAACTGAACCCTATTAGACGGACATGGTTTTTTGAAGTTTCATTACGAATTCACGCATTTCGGAACACAGTGACGAGTTCTGTAGGCATTAGTCTTTTTCACTTTCGGGTTGTTGTGGCTTCGGGGTCGTTTATGAGGACTTATTTCTAATCACGTTTATATGTTAAACACTATAGGTCTCATTTTAAAATACTGGTGGTCAATTGCTGAACGCCTCTCACCCAA
>JAUOBX010643490.1:0-21524 GCA_032360705.1 Eupentacta quinquesemita | reverse complement strand
TCCCCCATGGTTGTCGGCAGTGGCAGTATTTCGTAGTGTCTTCATCGTCAGCACTGGCGTCTGTGGGTGAGAAATTATCAAGCCAGGTGGGGAGATGACGATCACGACAGGGCTCGAGCTCGTCATGATTCACCGTAAGTACTCTGTTCCTCAGCTGGACCCTGAAGAGATAAGGGGTGATGGCTTTGATGATTATTCCCGGTCTCTTCCATTGGGGGCACAGCTTACGACTTATACCCTTCTGGGCTGCATCATCAAGGATATACACCATGTCCCCAGCCTCAAGGATTCGTATGTCGTAGTTGCGTTTCATGTTCACCTGTGTCTATTTTTTCAGTTTTTCCCGAGCCAGCTCGTGTACCTCCTGTAGGGTCCGCACCAACTTTGCAACATAGTCCTTAGGTCCTTGCATCTCCAAAGGTAGACACGTTGCAAACATCAGGTCTGCCGGCAACGTTATCTCACGTCCCAACACCACGAGGTTTGGTGTCTTACCTGTGCTCCGATAGTCCATCCAAACAGTTTCCAGTTGGAACGACCATCACAAGTCAGGTTCCTGGGTAGGGTCACAGGGCGGTATGGGGTTGATTGGTTTGCAACTGGGTCATCAGGATCTTTCCTGGGGTCACCCCCCCGATTATTTCGTCGGGGGCTTGCTGCACAACCCCTAAGGTATCATCCGGGAATGGAAATTGCACATATCTCCCATCCTCCCGATGATCCCTGGGTACCCGACCAGTTACCCACTCTCCCATCGCACTTGGGTGGTCCCGTGATTGCCTAACAGGGACATCTTTCTCCTCCCACACACATTCGAAATCACTGGGCAACTTGGGTCCTGTGCTCCCATCCCACCCGAAACCTGCCCCTCATGTAGAATCCCGGGGTATGAGAGAAGGCTTCCCACATGGGTCCCTATCCCTACCCCTCTGATTTGGTGGGTCTCTGGGTTGGTGTGAGAGAAAGGTGCTAATATGCCCTTCCTTAGCTATCTTCCTCCTCTCATTTACTGGTGGGCCAGAATACATATCCTGTGTTGCATCCACCAATGCCGACATCAACTGCACATATTCCTTGTCTGCTACACCGGCCTTCTTGCCGCCAGCATCCTGTAACTCCCCCCTTGGGCACAAGAAAAATCTACCATGTGCATCAGTGCACTAGTTATCCGTAAGCGGGGTATGCTGTAGATACTCTCTGACGTAATTGGATAGTTGACAACCCTCAGCAACCTTGGGCCCAACATTGGGTAGACGTTGTAGGTCGTCTGCTGTGGCCAAGTTTATATTGACACAGGCATCATCCATTATGTATGATGTATATAATACACACTATGCACACATGGAATGGGGTACAGTGGACAGTGAATAACATGAGCCTCGTAACTCCACGTCGATGATAGGTTGGAGCTCAGGCAGTAATGTTAGTTTCACAGTAAAACATGATGGTAGATGACGACAATGGATTGATGAAAATACGTTGAGGCAATATAAACGTTCGTCAAATACTGCAAATGTTATGTGACGATAATAATTCATATGAATATCATCGTGATGCCTCGCAATATCTCTCCAATGATAAATGAATAGCAGTTATATCATGTATAGCAGTAATGGATGTCGACTGTCAATACGTGTATCTGGTGGCATCTGGTATCTGGTATGCTGAATATACAAGAAGATATATGATGCCGTTCAGGTTAGATTCGAAACAAGAACTGACGGAACTAATGTATTCAATGTGGTGTAAAGTAGGCTAGGATTAGCCTATTCAATGGCGTACTAATGCGAAGGCACTAACCTGCCATGCTCTGCTTGGGTCTTGACAGTTATCAGCCATCATCAGGTAGCGTCGAAGTAGCCTCGAAGCCGTGGAACACCGTCTATATAGCGATGGAAGTCCGTAGCCGTAACGGTAGGATACGGTGATGAATATGTACGAATATCACTGTTGGGTCAGGAAGAGTCTCGGTACACACTGGCGCGTCTCGGCTAGCGCATCACTAAACATACAGGACAAAGCCGGCAACATAGCGGATTACGTCGCTCTGTGCAATCAGCTGCTAGCACAGAGCCTAGAGAACTCGGGAGGCAATGATGCAGAAGTAGGCACCGCCGAACGCTGTGGCTTCCTCTTGGCTATACGAGACATTCGCTGGACACTACACCTGTATCGATTCCACGACAATACCATGAAGGAGTCTGCCTGCTTGTGTGGGTAAAACGTACAGTATTTACAGCGCTCAGTCTATACTTAGGGAATGATGAATAGATACGAGGGCCTTTGTTGCAAAATTAAAACCGGGGTGACGTCATAATAGCAAAATCCCGAGGCGCCAGCCGAGGTTTTTCCCTCCTGTTATGACGTCAAACCGGTTTTCATTCGTAAACAAAGGCCCGAGGATCCATTCATTATTCCCATTTATAAATGCATTTCTAAATAAATGATCATATCTACAGCAATCTTGAAAATCATAGGGAAAAAGTTACGAGAAAATCATTCAAATTTGCAGAATGTTGAACATTCATGGTATCGCGTCCCAATAAGTATTGGATTCCGATATACGCGCGCGTATAACGTGTTCGTTGCGTCTGTTTGCGCTTGTCTCCTTGCGCGAGAGGTTCGAAGCGTTCAATTGTCTCAGGGGCACAACGAACCCACTGTCGTGTAAGAATGAGCGCATAGAGAGACGCAGTAGAACGCACACTCTGTGTGACCGATTCATTTACGCGCAAAATCTAATTAGGTGCACGTGTTTCTATTTTGTGGTGGAGACGCTCTAAGCGCGCGTTATAGATTCCTAGACACGGAGCGCGTCCGAATTCTGAACAATCAGAAGGTTTCCGGGCGTTCATCTTTACCTACGATTATTTTTACGCTAGTGATTGCGTATCACGCGCGTGCCCATATATGGAAGTAAGTCGCTAGCCGGTTCTTAGTATCACAATTATAACCGGTAAGAATTCACTTTCACACACTAAAATTGCCTGCATAGGTCACGTGGAATTTATGAATTTCGTGCTAAACACTATATGGGGTTTATATTGTATTGTTTATTTGCTTTGAAATGTCTAATTAGGCCTGTAAAATGAGGCACAGTAACCCAGAATTGATATTCTATCAGAGGATTCTAAGGAAACGATAATAAGAAGATGTTGTGCCGTACACAAAGTTCCCATTTTTTCGGAGTAATCGAAGAACGATGTAGTTTTAGAACACAAACATACAGTTCGAATTCTGTAATCTCTGCACGAGTCATATTTGTGGTATTAGGAGGATCGCTAGTACGCTACCATCTCACATTCCATAATTGTAGTACTTGAATAAAGACACTGTTATGATTATGAATAGTTTTTCCACTAACTGGAACATCCAGTGATCTAATATTGCTAGATTGCCTCGCCACTACTGAGCCACCACCCAGCCAATGCTGATCTGTGGACACTCTTGAGAACAGAGATATGAGAGGCAAACTGGGATACCGGCATATGAGGTAATTCAAGTCTGGATCCTCGGGCTTGATGTGCTCAGTAATATTTCGAAGGCTGATGGGAGCCTTGTTAGTAGGTTAGGTCGGTGCCTCCCGGGAGGCATGAAACTCTGAAACCAGAATATAGTTTCTGCCCTCGATGATATATTGGGGCTTCCTCAGTGGTACAAATACTGAAAGGCATCGTGTCTCGTACTTGCAAGTAACTTCGTTCCTCTGTTAAAAGTGACAAATATCCATTCTCACAAAACAGTTTTTTTTAGGAAGGATGAACTAAAATATAATACACAATCATTCGCACGACCAAATCCTATCCAGGAGACATACTGAACCCTTATGTGAATATTGGTATACATATGGGTGTTCCGTTCAGTTTAGTTTATCTTTCTTGGTTAGTTCCCGCTGTTTTTATAGTTTATCGGCCTAATTATGAAATAGATTGGATCACGGAAGGGTGCACATTGCGATTCTTACAATTTGACTATCACTTCTATTTAGATAAGAATGAACGACGATAATGAATGCATATATAGGTGCGCACATAATGCGCCACATTCCTCACGATCGTCTTAGGTGGCGATTGTAACCAGTTCAGTTTGGCGCGAACTCCATCAGTTATATCCATCGTGTTAGCTTGATTCTGGTTCCTGGTGTGTCCATTCCGACTCCGATGTAATGAGTAACTGGTTTCAACTCTACAGAGTAAACTTGTGTCCATGACGCACTGGCTCATCGTCTGGACATTAGAAACAAGAATAATGAGGGTTGATGTGTCGGACCATAGTACCTGTATATAGCTAGATGATGTCCGCAGCGTACGTCCCCAACGTACCATTTCCATTCTCCAAACATCTGCAAGGAACGTACCGATGAAACACATTTTCGGAACACCTCTAGTACTTTCCACATGCCCACGTGACATTGCAGAAGCGCTACGTGTGCCTGATGACTTGATATCTGAGATTTTGTGTAATAATGAAATTCGAGATATTTCAACGGAATGCGTTGCTTTGTAAGCAAGAATTTACCCTGCTACCGTATCTGGTTTCAAATCATGAGTGAATGTATGGTTTGCTGCTTCGATCCCCGCAGGCGTCGGGTATTCATTATTGAATCGATAAAACGACGGACTCAACTGAACACAACCAATATCTAAACGGATTATCCGCATTTGTAGAAACCAGACGGTGTACATTCAAAGGCATCCACTTGTTGTTCATTACTATCAATACTGCACAAAACACGTTGCCACTCTGGTATTAGGAGCCTTGGTCGATGAACGGATAACACTCCTCTGATCATATTGCCAAATATGTGTAAACCCCCATCATAGACCCTGGCCCATTGCTTTACGTACATATCCGACGGACGGTCAGTGGACACCTGTATTGGCATTTTCTGGTCGAGCGAAGTTCAACAAAGGAAACCGCAACCGTACGAATAAATCACGAATTTGTACATGACGTTTCACCGGTACGTACTTTATCTTCGATGCAACATGAATACAATCATGGCTCAGTTTAGGATATTGTCATCAAAACTGTCCCTGAGGCATCATCTATATTGAATACAGAAATGACATTCTTTACTTTCCAGGCTGCCTTATGGTGGGAGATTGTTCATTTGTTCCTATCCGCTTCCCAGTGTGCCCTATATGTGCTGATTGTGTTACATTGGCATTTATCAATATTTTGCGATTCTTGGTTCTTGGTTCTTGGTGGTTATACTCTTAAATACTCCACGTGGGAGTTCAACGAAGAGTTATGACTACTAGTAGCCAAGGAACTGTAAACCTCGTGTATTGAGGCTCCTGTCTATGGTTGAGACAACGCGCAGAATATTCGATCCCACTTCCAATTGAAGTGGAAGGGATTGTTATTCATCACGTTAGATATACCACTCCAGTTAACTGAACACCGTTGTGCAACATACCCCGTAATCTAGTGTAGTCGACAGTACAACACCAGTAAGCGATTGGTGAAGTGTTTGCGCGACATAGTATCCTCCTATAAAGTGTCTGAAGTGACGTAATGTCACAGAGGATTCACGACAGGTATTTTAATACAAAGTTGTAGTGGCAGTATTGTCTTACATATTGCATGAAAAATGAAAACATGTCTGGTAATACCGCGTGTTCCCAGGCATTTCATGCTGCAACATATCAACTTCTGTTATTGTTAACAACAAAAATGCCACGGCTAAAAGAGATTTAGAATTAAATCGATGGAGATGAAGAGATGAAAAAAAATCGATACTCGAGTACAGGCTCAATTGGCTGCTAGTTGAGTAGTGGAATTGGCTGCTAACATAACGCGTTTCAGCTTGGAATTTTCAACCATGTATAGTCATGTTTAATCAGCGTATTTCGCTGAATGATAGGATAGGAGAGTTCTATAAGCAGAACTTATGCGTGTTTGTGCATCAATATCAAATTTCAAGACTGAGGTTCCTAATAAGGAAGTAGATATATGATGAGAATGTGTTTGGAGAGGCTCTTTGAACAATTCTCGAGATGGCGCACCAATCCATTGTATATGATATCCTCCCTGCAGTCGATGAAGTTTGTTACTAGATATCACTTTTCCCCTTCTATGTGGCGCCTACGTTGAATCGATTCTCAACACACGTTTCAATACTGACTGGATAAGAGGAAGAATCGTTAATGCAACCCACAATTGGTTTTAAAGGGAAGTCATGGTTTGTGACTTGTGACGTTCTTGCTGATATGGTTTTCCTGTATTATTTGCAGGTCGCATTACATCTAAAGCATCGAATCGCGTCGTAAATCAAATGATTACAATCAATAGGATGAATTTTTATCCTCACGTTTATAAGTGCGAACACTTTCTGTTGAAATGGGCTCACATAGTTACCTAATATACCTAACTTGTGTGCGAATTCAATGACGTTTCACCATACTCGTCCAACCTAAAACTGTAGTCGCTGAACACCCATATACTACTCATTCTAGCGTTTACTTAAGCTGGGCTTCGGGAGTTAAACCCGGGTTGATACTGCAAAATTGTTAAGGGGCACTCAATTGATTCAAGGCCGACAGCAACTGCAAATTGTTGTGTGACAACAATTAGTGCACACGAGTGAGAAAATGAACTCCATTAGTGGGGACGAACTCAATCGCCCTTCAGAAACGTCAGTAGTACTCAGTAGTACTTGAATCATGACAGTGAAACATAACTAATAGCTGTCGTATTCATGTTTATATTGATAATTCGTTCAAAACTGAAGCACCCAGGCCCTACTCGGAAACATTTCTCATCGCTATTGTCATCGTGGAGGCGAACGAAAATTAGTGGGAGTTTGATAATATTATAATTGGAGACCTGCGGCTGAGGAAAAAGAATGGACATACCGTCGATCGGAGGTGGCAAATGCAAATGGTTCTGACGGGACGCCATAAACGGAACAGCATGCGGGAATGCTAATATATATCGGCATATTGGGGTGTGGGGATTTTTAATGCGGCCCAATAAATTGTACCACTGAATGTACATTGTCAAAATACAACGGCAGTGCCTACAAGACGTTGCAGATATAAAGTGAGAGAGTCTACTGAGAATTGACTGAATTTTATTCAGAATTCCCATGCACATTAAGTATTTTCTCAAACTTGAGGATAGCACTCATGCAAGGGGCAATTCTGTATTCTATAAAACACTTAATTTCATAATTTCATGATGCCAGCAAGGAGGGTGGTATGTACGTTCTTTTCTGAAGGGTAAATTGAATGTGCAAGAATGCAGAGCTCGGTATGCCTATGGATATGTGATGAGTCGGAAAGACAAACAATATATAACAGCTTATGATTGAACGTAAAACTGCGTTATAGATAAAGATATTCTATCAGAATCATGGATGTCTATTGCCATTTGCGTTCCAATTTATTTTATTCATTTTGGTCTTTGCGAAGTGAACAAATCTTATTAGGACACTTTCCGCGTGTATTGTGTCACACTGCGTACTGTATATGCACACACATAGAATCCAACTTTCAGCTCTAATTTTGTTGCCGACTCAACAACATCCGCCAATCAGCACAGACAAGATCATGTGACACATATGCGGAATTACCAGAAGAATCAGGTTTCAAACATTACAATAACATCCCTTGCATTGCTTGCTCACATCAATAGACAACTTTGATTAATAAGCTATATGCATTATTTAATGAAATAAGAAAATTACTCATAACATTACATATAGCGTTATTGTTTCTTTCACTGAATATGAAATAATAGACGGTATAAGAAAGGAATATGGACATCATTGTTTCATCTAGAACCGAGACTATAGACGAGATTGAATGTGTTTTGAACACCGAACTTAAACGCAGTACAGTTCGTACAGCTTGGTGTTTATGTGAATAAGGTAACTTATTCAATGTTCGGGAATTAACTGCCACCTGTAAGTGCCCTCTGCTGACTCTATGAGTTACGGATTAATGCAGTATTATCAGTCTGCATTCCATGAACTATACGTATGCGCGAGACTATTCGCATAAATAAGGCAACATTGGATGCTTTTACACGGTTACTTTATAGACATCAGCTTGTCTGACTGATACACGGGTATAGCCCACGCATATAACAATGTCCTAAAAAAATATTCCATGTGGATATGCAAGGTGTGGTACAACTGCAAATCTGTGAAGAAGTTCCTCCAGACGAGGGTAGACTGTGAAATGAAGCAGGAAGCTGAGGGGCACTATGAGGTGTACTATTAAATCATTCATCGACGATTCTTCATCATTTTCGTAGTCGTACGCATGGTACGCGAGATAAATATTTGCGGAATTCCGTAATCGGACATTTGAATGTGCTATATCGCGTTCGCGGAATCCCACCTAGCCTACCTAACGCTATACATTGACCCCTTATCATAATCAGTCGTTTACCATGAGCGCACATGGACCAATGGTTTCCCTGACATTTACTGCCTTCTGCTGTATTGATTTTCTCGGGGATGATTTCCGGGCAGATAACAACAATTTGGGGAATATTTGGGGGTCGGGTTAGCTCGATCGGTAGAGCTTAGAATTGGTGATTAGAAGGTTGCCAGTTCAATCCCGGCCGGCTGGCTTCTCCGGTGCCTCGTCTGACCAGGCGCCTTTGGAACCGTGTGAGGATGCTTGGTAATAGAAGCGTACGCCGTATGCGGCAGCCCTATCGGAAGGTCCTCCGAGGTATACGATGTGGGGAATTGGGATATATACCTGTCGTATGTTATGACGATGACGACATGAACACGGCATTTCAAAATGAGCGATGAATTCGTCACCAGGTACATGAAATGAGAGGTTGTATCAGTGGCTGGAACTGAATGTAAGGTTGGAGGTATCCACGCCCTGACAGCAACTCGCTCTGCTCCAGTCTCTCATGCGTATCGCTCGGGCGCAACAGACACAATATGTTGGTTATATTGTGTATGACACGATCAGGACTAGAACGCCGTTCTCCATGTTCGGGTGGAAAGCTAATAAATGATCCCAATCACGGCCCCGGCATATGCTTCGAGGGAAAACAACAACACAATAATATTAGGTTGGTGTTCCGAACAACATACACTCTGTGTTGTTATTATCTGAGGTCAGCCTGTTTTTGGTCAACCATTTATCAATGAGAGTGGGATCACAATACAGAACCCGTTGTACATCGTTCACATCCTCAGAACTATAAACAAGGGCTGTGCTATCTGTATATATTGCCTGACTTTTACTTGCAGCTGATGGAAAGTCATTTACTTATAAATATTGATACAGTTAATCATGCCCCAACCTTTGTATGATTTCATTTGAAATAACAGCCAGCAGAACTGAAATAAGTCTGTAATTCTCAGCCTGGCTCTGTGCGCCCTCTTTAAAGACTCGTGAGAGCTCAGCAGTTGTCCACCCATGAGGGGAGAACCCCTTGAAAGAGAGGATAGTTACTTAATATTGTCTTTTAGTGGGGGAGTCAACAGATAGCCAACCAAATTGCTTCTCAATTGAGCCAGCATCAACGCAATGAAATCTGAACGTGCATGGAGTTACTTCAGCGAATTGGTGTCATCAAATCTATACCAGTCAATTTACTACCAACATTGTTAATGACTACTGTAGTGCCTGTTGTGGCGCCTGTAAAAACTCAGCCACCACTTTAGACATCGCCACCGCTGTCTGCATACGATGTTGCCAAAGTCGAGCCAGTCTTGTCACTTATATTGTCTTCCCAGCTGTCACACCGAAACCCCCGTAGTGTTTTAGGAGGTTGGTCGAAGGTCACTTAGGGCATCCGTACAGTGGTATTAAGGTTAGTCCTAGTATCTCTCCGTGGGCAATAAATATTTCGGCGTATTGGTTTTGATTGGGAGGAGTAGTTTTCTATTGTCGGTTTGGGCATAATTGGGGACCCCTCTAGGACAATAGTTTTTGCTAGATAATCCCTTGTGGGTATATAGTGTAATAGAGCGTGGTACAAGGAATCGACTCCCGCATATTCTCGTTACGTGTGGTTCGAGAGATACGTGCAAGTTATTCGTCCAGGGAAGGTAGTACGCCGAAATTGTGGCCACATCTCAATTTGCGTTGGTGTGAATTGTATTTTTGGCATAGGAGGTATAGGAGTACGTTCAATTTTGGTGTTAGCCTTTTTCCATTGCCAGTGGGTCTGACGGAAATTCTCGTGTTTTGGAGTCCGGAACGGAGTGTCCATTCCTCGTCGCTTTGTCGGGAGTCTGCCTTACTGAAGAATCGTTACCGTTACGGTATTTATTGTGAGTACACTTTTGTGTTGTGTACGCTCACAACCAATTTCGTTTTATTCTAGTGCTACCTGTTTTGGGCGGTGGCCAGATTGAAGCGATAGCTTGAGCTGGGGTTTCAGCTGGTTGGAGAGAGCGTCGACTCGTTGTGGGCCTGGTGCCCTGAGAAGGGTTACGCTTGCCAGACAAGGGGGTTTATTCGTCGTGGGGCTGGTGCTGTGGGAGCGTATCGAGTGCCGGACGAAGGGGGTACTCTAGTTGTTCGTCGTGGGTCGGTGCCGTAGTTGTCGAGCGCCAGACGGAGAGAGTTACTAAAAGAGAGAAGTATTTATTTTACTTTTCAACCCAGTGACATTATTCTGGAAGTCCGAACAGTGAGATTAGATATATAGGGGCCGATTGTAATTCATTCGCTGATTTTTGTGGTTTGAACGTTAGAACTCTCTTAACACATATTTTCTTATTGGCTATGGGGCAATATTAGGGCAATTCATACCAGGCATTATAGAAAGTTAGACATATATTTGTATTATTGAACAAACAGTTTCGCTAGTATAGTATTTATCGAATTGCGTATTTAAATTAGAAATTGGATCCTCTCGATACGCCGGCCGTAGTCAATAATATATTTTTGTATGTTATTAGTCTCTCTGTGCAGTTTTGTGCCATGATAATTAGTGAAGTGATGTGAATTGACTGGCAAGAAGCGGCCTAACAAAAATAGTTGTATTAATTTGTTCTTTTTCATACTCTCTTTATACTAGACCTTCACAGTCAGTATTGGCGTAGATAATTCTTGTTTCTTTGTGACACCAGCTCTTCTTTGTCTTCTATTGGTCTAGAGCTGCTATAATCAGAGAGGTGTTGTGTATTCACGTCTTGTCTTCAGATTAAATTGGAACACAATACGACACGTGGGAATTCAATAGGGCTCGAATTGTCGAGAATATCTCTATACATCAACTAAAGAGATGTTTTTCAATCTGGAAATGTCGAGTTCACTGGGACGACTATAGTGTGGCATTAGTACAATCGGAAGTATTGGCCACGAGGCCCCCAATTGATGCTTATGTATCTTGCAATGTGTACATTCAAAGTCATTTCGTTAAGTTGACGCCGAAATTAGATTTCGAAATTGGACTCTTTTCACGTGAACAGTTAGCTGTTTAATCAACGTTCAAGCGCAAAGCGTTCTGTTTGGAATCGCGCACTCTAAACAAATGAGGGTTATTCAAAATGAGTCAATTTGAGGATAATATCATGGGGATATATCAAACTCAAAATAACTCGATCAAACAATTCGAAAACACAGTTCAAGAGTGCGTGTTCGTGTCCTTTTGTCAGTTTTCTCAGTGTGAGTGAAGATAATTGGATTCCTGCAACGGGTTTGAACAGTTTCGCATTAGCACCCTTAAAATTTACAGTTGGTAAAAACAAATGTTCTCAACAAGCGTTGTCAGGTTCAACAAACATAGATATGTCATTCTCAGGATGGATTACTCATTATTTCGGAAGACAAATCATTCTGCTGTAAATTATAGTTTTTGATAATAGATGGAAACCTGTAATATAGGAACTCGTTGATCTACCGTATATTAAATCCTGGCTTCATTTTTTTCTAATCTCCCATTGTTTTGTAATAAACCGTTTCCGGTCATTTTGGTTGTCCTGTAACTTATTTATGTATTGTTCTCTGCATGTGTAATGCTTCCTCTCACCTGCTCAGCAGCACCATATATAACAATAGCAGACATCCGGCGAAACGCAATCAGAACGCCATATCCAATACGGGCGTACTGACGGGAGCAGTGGGTCGCCAAACTGCGGCGTTACGCCGCCGGCAGCAGACGTAGGGCGGATCGACGGCGGATTGCTGTAGTATGTTTTTACCAATGGTTGTGAGGTGCAAGCCCGATTGCTCTGTAGCTTGGCAGAAGTGTTCTGGGTCTGTGATCCGAAGAACGCGGCTCGGCGAGCGCCCCGGTGTATCCTCTGGCGAGGTCCGTTATCTTCAATTACCCTCTCTACTCAGGTGGAAATTATAACGTGTTTGATGCAACCTGTGTATATAGCATCGATGAGTAAACCATAATTTCATTGTTCTATTCCGAATTATTCGAATTAGGATTGAAACGATGATAGTGTCTTGGAATATATAAATATGTTGTGAGTAAATCAGCATGAATGTGGTAGAAGGGAGCTAAGTTAGTAGTGGTGGTTGAGAGTGAGAAAGGCATTGGATGGACAGTAATTAGTTGCGTTTCATATGCTACACAGAATAAGAATTGTATGAGATATAAACCTATGGTTTTGGTCCAGTTAATATTCATCATAATATCCGGTTGCCTACTCATGAAGCGCTCTGCTCTGTCTTCATCAGTGGGAGCATCCCAATGGTGCTGCCACATACGGCGCACGCTTCTATTAACAAGTCATCTCACAGAGTTCCCGATAACGCCTGGGTGGGTCAAGGCACTCCGGGAAAGCTACCCGGCCGGGATGAATGGTACCGTTAATATAGCCTTGGCTATATATTTGAGTATGTCGTTGCCCTTCAACTGGCGGAACTCATGCTATTCAACTTTTCAACTGGATCCATTACAAGCCATATATTTTGACCGTTTTTGAGTGGTGTACAGATTTTGGCGAGATGGGCAATCGGAGGTCGAATGTCCATCGACGCTTTTGGCCTAATCACTATGAATCATATCGATTGTCCCAGGGATACAATTAGCACGACAATTACTGTCAAGTCTAATCCTGCGCATTGGGCGCTGGACCAGTTAATTTGAAAGATGACTGATTCGGCTCGGTTCATCACCTTCACAGCCCTATTTGCCTCCAATATTCGGAAACTCTCACGATAGGGTACTGGGGAATTGCAAGAGACCATCCGACACCCTATCTACTACTGCAGTGTGAAATCCAATGCATTGTGTTTTCCCTATAAAATGTCAGGGCTCCACTCCTCCAGTTATCACTTCTGTGATCAACTGCACTGAAGATGAGCTAGTATTGCTCGGGAGCTTTGCATCAAAATGATCGGCTGTTTTATTCACGCCTCTCTAGCTATATTGCCTATTTTGTATCTCATTCGAGATCCAGCCTATCACCATGCACGTAGCACTGTTGTTATACAGTTCTTGCCTCGTGTCTATATATATATATATATATATAGCTCAATTTAATATTTAATAATATTTGATACGATTTGCTATTGTAGAATACCAATTATATATCGCACATTTCAAATTAGATTAAATATCGGGTGACCGTCTTATTATTGCTATTCGATCCAACACTTCAACGCGATGTCAGGCAGGAAGGACAATAATGCTGTGTGAATGACAAACCGCTCAGGACATGGGCTCGTCGGCAAGACTATTATTTCGCAAAACAAATGATTGGATTATAACTTGATACTACCTTCCAATCCTGCAGTTTTAAATTTCAATGACATCCGATTACCATATTATTGTAATACGAACCTCCTCAGCCACGGTATTAAGCTGTGGGTTTAGGGTCTTCATGAATGCATTATGTAAAAGTTCTAGACTGCCGGAAAACATTAGAAATACATTCTCCAACGAGAACGCAACAATGGGTAGCGATTTCTTGCCATTTTTCGTCTCGAACCTGTCAAATAAAACTATTTTAACGATTCGAGACATCATGTTAGTTGTAGTTGCCAATATTGAATGTTCCCCCCCAATCGGTAGTTACCGTATATGAACAGGAGGAAATTATTAGAATTTAGTATCTTTCTCATGCAGTTGACAATACCATAACCTTTCCACCACCGATATTTTCCATTACCAAATTGTTGTTAGTTAACAGAAATCTGGTCAAATTAGGTTAAAGATGTTCAACATATGCAATCCACAGAAGAACGGCACCCAGTTTGTACGTTGAGTATTCCGTATACAGTAGGTTCTGTGGTTGCTAAAAACTGGCAAGGAAGCAGGAGGAGATATGTACGAATTGGCTGCGAATGCAATACGCCCAATGGTGAAATAACACCTCAACGGTATTCACCTTCAATGATGGTGTTCAATGAACTGACCTCTATAGTGAATACACAACCGGGAGCCTTTGCAGCTGAGATATACCGGATTATCACAGATACATAGTTTGATGTCATTTTGCATCGGTAATGTATGATTATAAGTCGCTATTCAAGTAGGCCTATTTTCAAGATAATGGAAAATACCTTGAATGGATCCATTCTGCTCCGGATTCCGTCGGCGCTAGCCTAAATAATTCGATATTGCAATTTGGAATGCGTTACTACGGTAACCAAAAACATTAGGCCGAACGCGTACTCGAGGACGGATACTCAACTATACTGAAAAGACATTGACTCGCCTCGAGACTAGGTACGCTACAATTTACGTATGGTCCTAATATGTACACATTTTCTCGTGAAAATGTGACACAATTTGAGAGGTTATCGTTCAATATGAGGCCGAGGTACCATAAGTCAAGTGGAATAGTAAGAACTTATGGTATGACGGCAATGTCAGTCTACTCTACATCATATGGGAATCGCCCCTTCACCCAACTGAGCCGCCTAGGTCAAAAAGTTAGGCTATTATCATTTGATGTCTGGTCAGTTACTGATAATATGAAGATTATCATTTGGGGAGGTAGTATATGACGAGAGGGATTGGTGTTTGGAAGGGGAAGGGGGTGGGGGGTTGCAGGGTTAGATGATTGGAATCACTCTTCTAATAAGATGAATCAAATAATTTTTCAAACATTTCCATATCTCATATATAGGCCGTGTTAATATATTGAATATGCCTGTATGATGCTAATTATTCCACAGCAATCATCTCTGATAAAGTGAAATCTGAAACCAATTTCAGTATATCCCACTAATACTTGCTATAGCCCCGATACTGAATATACTGAAATATTGTAATTCATCTGAATCATCTCAATATCAAACGATTCTCGAGGTTGGATGCCGGATTCAAATAACTCATTTAAATCGTGAATTCAATCATATGATTCAAATCACTTCTCCAAACATTTTTTGCAAATAGTGCATTTCATATAGATGAAATATTGGATATGCCAGTATCACGCTTAATATTCCAAAGCAATAATCTCTGAAATTGAATCATCCCCAACAGAGTGGAATCTGATACCAATTTCAGTATATCTCATTAATATATATAGCCCACGGCGCTGATCAGGCTGAAATATTCGAATTAATTCGATATCAAACGAATAGTCTTGGATTGTATTTCCTATAGTAGGAACTTATTGAAAATGTTTATATCAAGACGAATAAACTTGTGAACATTACATGATCATGAGTGGTAGCCCATGCAAAGACATCAACTGTTTTGCTGCAAGGAATTGGAAGCAAAGGAGTCGAACAGTGTTCATCTGAATAGCTTCAAATACAGCCTAGCGATAACATTGATTGTATAAAACTTGATGGAATGTGAATAGTTATAATCTCCGAGTTGACAATAGGTTATAAATAATAACAGTGATATTCCCCAACTGCAACCAAACATATATACCCAGAGCAACCCCCCCCCCCCCCCCACCCCATACGCACATGATACAGGCACGCACACGTCTCAAAATGTCTCGAAATAAAGTTGAAGCAGTTATAGTACCATAGATGAATCTCTGGTGAAGACAATTTCGATTCAATTCAAATGTACTGTCAACATTGCTTAGATCGCATCTCTATGCTGTACAAATAGTAACAAGAGTCCAACATGGTTCCCACTGCAGTTGTATTTTTTCCAGCAATATCAAAGAGCTACATCAAATTCTCAAGCAAAAAAATGTTCCCTCCAGGTCTGCAAAGAGAATACATATTTTTCATATCAGTATATTAATAGGAAGTAACTGAAGAACAATTAGTCAGTTGAAACTGGATATATAATTGAGGAATTCGTAAATTTAGGTCATGAACAAAGAATCCGAGCATTCCTCAAATATTGTGCTAGAAAGCTAGATTATGAGAGTATCGTGGGCGAAGATAATAGTGCTGCCAAGCGTGATTTCATTAGACTATCCGAACATATCAACCGGGAGGAGAAACATCCGCTTCATGCAGAACTGAGATCTCTATGTCGTCATACTAACTATAATCTTAGGCATCGTGCAATAACACCAAGATATCGAGTGCAAGCTTTCAAGAACTCATTTGTGTATAGGGCATCTATTTTCATTCAGCATAACACTTTGAACGACTTCATTTAACATGTTTGATATTAATATTTATTAATAATCGTTTACTAATTTAAAACTTGTATATATTTTTGACGTCTCCCTATTTATGAATTGTATTCTGTACGATTTATACTGGAATAAACAAACTCAAACCCAAGTAGGTATATGCCTATATTTACCATTGCAGCTAGAAGACGTGGTTCTCTAATGTCGGGTGGCGATCTTTAAATAACACGGCCTTCCATTCACGGCAGTTGGTGGTAAATATCACATGTATGAATTATGTCGTTCTCGATCGGTTATTAATAGCCCGGTCTGACTGGAGGCGGGATTAAAGACCGGACAAGCGTGTATCGAAACTAAATTTTATTTGGAGGAAAACCAGATTGTTGATCTAGCCCGGCGGATTTATTACTTTGGCGGAACAAATGAGCCATGAAAGTAACTTCGAATGGCCTGTAAATAATGTTGATCTATTACGGAAAGGCGTCAGGTCATCTGAGGGCGCTGATCTAGAATTAGCCTGGTCGGTGATAGTTCGGTACATTTGGACGATTTGTATATCTTTGAAGGAAGGAACCGTGTTCCGAATATCCAAAATCCAGGTCTTTTTGACGCAGAGTTGTGAAGTGTTCATAGTTCATACTCTTGGTTACATGGTGTAAATGTTCTTCTATTGGGTTATAGGGGAAAGGAAAGGTTACCCGAGGTCAAAAGCAAGTTAGAAAACTTCCAAACATGATAACTGACATCATACCTGTCAACAGAAAGGGCATCATACCTGGTAGGTACGTAGGTTGGCCATATGAGTAGATATGAGTCGATTCTTTTTCCTATCAGTTCAGGTCAAACTTTGAAGGTTGTGAACACGACAACACGCATCCTGGATCCGTGTACTATGCAGCTATTGCTTGGAAGCCCCTAATGCAGTCACATCTGGTCAAGTGTAACAATCATTGTGGTATAGCCTAGTTAGAGCTTAGTTGGTAGCCTTGTTGGCCAGAGCGTCGATCTGGTAAACCAGAGGTTGTCGATTCAAGTCCGTGTTGCACCCTTGAGCAAGGTGCTTTATCACGATTGCTCACAATGAGTGGAAGGCAATTTGTATGTTGCCGCCTGCGTGTATTGACCACCACAAAGGCATCGTCTTAGTCTGTGACCTGGCGAGGGTTCGCAGCCGACAAGAGTGCTGTATCCAGGTATGCACCCTTGTCGGATTGTATGCGCAAGTGAACCAAAAAGAAACAAATCCTTGGCATCAGAACAACATTTGCAGCTGGAACATTTATGTTGGATGGGGCTATGGTAGTAGTTTCACATCTTGTATTTTTCGTGCTGCCACTGTCCTTTTTGGAACGTCCGTGCTCGTCAGCATGCAGTGCTTCGATTTGTTTACAAAACCTATGGGCACTCCAAGACCAGCTTAGAAACATTTATAAGCCTGTTCACGGATGCATATAAGAAGGTGATATGCTAATGATCTATATCGAAGGTCACTCGGGAGCGCTCAGAGACAGGGCTGGACGAATAGTATACATACAAAGCAATGGAGATACCGTTCATTTGGAGGCAGGGAAATCTCTCGAAACTCCCCTGGAGAAAAGTATGAATCCGCTCTCAAGAAAACATTAATGATATTCCTCCACACTTTAGGACAATAACATAGTCGGAGATTTTGTGAAATTACATAATTTCCAACGGGTTTACCCGTTTGAAAATACCCTGTGACAATAAGTCTGTGTGGAATTTGTCTGTTCCCGAACGTTTGGTGATGTGAGCATGCGCATGGATAACCGTGAACCGTCTTGTTCCCTGTTATCTTTCATCGCGAGTATGAATGCCTTGCATTCTCGTTGGAATGAGCAAACAGTCCACCCTTATGCAGAGAGTTGTGGTCATAATGCAGCTGTCATTTGTATGACCTATCATCAGACCCCCAGGATAGGAGTCACTCCACCAATGTGAGTCACACAACTCCAGTGAATGACACATCCTCTGTCACGAGAAAATGACTAACAAATGAATGAAAATGACACACCGAAATCTGAAGACCATTCATTAGGATGACCATAATAAGTATGACCTAAAGTGTATGTAAATGACACGCCTACGTGTTGGCTTGTGACAGACATCTAGTAGAAAGTGACAATGCCCTGATTAGAGCAACCATAAGGCAAGGAATCACATCACATCTTTCGAAGGACACATGGTGCGAAAGAGAAACAAACAGAGCTGCTGACCTCGGTTGCTCTTCAAGGCAGGTATGTGCCGTATAACCAGAATGTGGTATAAGCTTTATGAATTCATCAAAGGGACAGGACATGCCCTCATCAGGAACATTCATGATCCACTGTCCTGCGCTTCCCCATCCCATAACTTGTCCTTGGTGCCAATCACAGGAATCACATCACATCTTTTCAAGGACACATGGTGCGAAAGAGAGAGAAACAAACCCGCTGACCTCAGTTGCTTTTCAATATTTATTTGGTAATATCTATTACATTCTCATTAACATGACAATGATTTACATTACTTCATGAAAATAATAGGCGTAAATATTCATCTACATACCGCATGCAATCCTTACACAGAGTTCAAAACTACACATCGCGAGATAATACATCTGGAATTGTACCATAATATTTCCATGTTAATACATGCCATGCATACATACGTTGGGTGTACACATACCTAGTATCATTATTTGCTTCATTTCATCAGTCATCAGCAATCACTATTCCTCCAGATTGTTACTCTCCCCATGTATCAGTGGGTTATACTACTTTATTCACTATAAAATCCTACCATACTAAATTAGTTGTTCAGGCATGAAAACATCCACAGTTCACCAACACATTAACAATCTTCCGAGTTGATAGATAATCCACATGGAATTTAGAGGGACATTCCAGACTGGAAGAATGACAGTGGTCATGTTTTCAGCAAAAATATTGAACCTAATCTACAGGCAAATAAGTAGAAGTGACAGTAGTCTTGTGTTAAGGCGTTCAAATACCTCTTTCCAATCCTCTGTACGTCATTGCCTTTATTACTGACACTAGTCTAGTCTCTTGTTTCACCCATTTCATTTAAAATATTATATCAGATGCAATAAAGGGTAGATGTGCTGGAGAATAGCCACAGGAAAGCAAGAATATAATAACTTTGACACAAGACTAAGGTGACGTGGCTCTCTCTACCACCGGACCTCTGGTATAGGTATAAGGTTGAATGACAATTATTTTTTCTTGGTGAGAGCTCAAAACTATATCAACCCATCTAATGTTTAGGGAAACCACTTCAGAAAGTACCATTCTGAAGTACATTGTCCTTTGAGCAGAGTATATTATTACAATTACTTGCTGTACACAGCAATAAAACCATTTCCTTCTCGAGGGGGTCTTTCTATTTCTGAGCACAAATTGTTGCCCTGCCCCTGGAAAGCAATATGTAATATCAATGTCATTCTAAATAACAACATCCAGACAGGCTTGTACAGGAATATAACTGGACCCATCCTGATGGTACTCATCAAAGACTAACCTCTTTCTGGCCGAGATGGATGATGCGAACAATTGATGGAGGGGGACCCCAATTAGAGTCTACTTGACCCTGATACGCTGTCAACTGATATCCGCATCTGGGCGTTCCACTTTCCCGAGTGAAACCAGACAAAAAATCATTAAAAGATGCAAGGGGATTCTGTCTTCATCGTGAGAGGTCCCCCAAAATTGGAAACAGGGGCCCCCGGTGGGGCGATATCGGCATTACCCTACAGGGGGTTTGCCCCCACCCGTCGTAAATGGCCTGATTTACATCACATTAGAGGACGTTTTCAATCAGTGAAGCTAGCTCAGAGCCTGGGAAAACCGACCACATGTTTCTGAGCTCAGTGGTCGCGCAGACAGCAAGGTGTGCAAATCGTCTCTGTACTGTTTTCCAATTAGGAAGAACTTATTTCATATTGTTGTGGTTTTGGAGGGCAGACTTGTAGATATTGCAGAGGTCAGGATAGAAGCGTTATGAGGCTGTAATTGTTATTGTCTCTAGACAATACCTTGAGAAACATTCTCAAAGGATGTCATTTGAAACATACCATTTGCTGACAATCATTAGGCACAAGAGAAAGACGGAGGGTTGTTTCAATTAACTGAAGGACACTGTGAGACACAAACAGGGAACCTGATCTCGAGGACAAATTAAATGAATTAATTACCCCGTCAATAAGATATTGTCATGATGCATTAATGCACAATCAACATCAAATTAATAAATCTGGCAAGAATAGCCAATTTTTGATTAAGTGCCGTGAGGATGCATTACCATCAAATATGGGCAATAAATTGAGTAATATTGTTATTTTATTCATCAGGTACTAAAGAAGTTGTCCCCATCATCTATAACAAAGATTCAAAGGTGACACAGGCTGAAAGAAAAATATTGTTTGGGTACAATTACTGCATCCATCAGAAATTACTCTTTGTAGCAATGGCCACACTACTTGTGATGGACCATTGGATTGTATGATTACTCTACATTTCTCGGAGCTAGTCTTCGGGCCTTCTCAAACACTGCAATCAAAATCCGAAATGATTTCCAACCCTACTGGTCACCTTTCGAAGGATTCACACTTCCCCTCTTGACACCAAATGCTATATAGATCGATAATAAATGTTGGTTACACTTGTATAAGTGGTATGTAACTTGACACTCACCCCTAAGAATGAACAACAAAGTTACAAGCAGTGAATCCAGGGGAGCTTATATGTATTGCAGTAAAATCAATTTCAATCAAAAAGGCTTTCGGGTATAACACCTAAGAAAATAAACAAGTCTATTCAGGGTGAGGGCATACACACCAACCAATGATTACCTCCGGAAAAAAATTGTCAGGACATGAATAGACACTTGTACACTCACTCTTATTCAGGCTGAAAGCGATCGATTACTTGTGACCAAATAAATGCAAGCTTCAATCAAGTGACAAAACAGTCTCGACCACGTGCAAAGGGGGACACCAATTTTGTCCAAAAATAATCGCAATTGTTTGGAGATTTGTTTTTTGGCACAAACAACT